>JAQQPU010002495.1:16656-40802 GCA_029168905.1 Artemia sp. Kazakhstan ARC1039 | reverse complement strand
CTGAAAAACTATTGCATTAAAAAAAATAAATTAAATTTATCATACGAGCTAAATTATTTCATCAGATACGCCAGCACTTATAAACGATCCTTTTGAAATTCTGCTAACAACATCGATTCTCAAGGTAAAATTTTGAATCAAACACTATTAGCATATCGAGTGTCCTTACTGAAAAACTATTGCATTAAAAAAAAATTAAATTGATCATAACGACCTAAATTATTTCATCAGATATGCCAGCACTCATAAACAATCCTTCTGAAATTCTTCTAACAACATCGATTCTCAAGGTAATAGTTTTAATCAAACACTTTTAGGATATCGAGTGTCCTTACTAAAAAACTACTGCATTCAAAAAATAAATTTATCATACGACCTAAATTATTTCATCAGATACGCCAGCACTCATAAACGATCCTTTTGAAATTCTGCTAACAACATCGATTCTCAAGGTAAAAGTTGGAATCAAACACTTTTAGGATATCGAGTGTCCTTATTGAATAACTACTGTATTAAAAAAAAATTATCATGCGACATGAATTAGTTCATCAAAGACAGGTCAGCACTTATAAATGATCCTTTTGAAATTCTACTAAAAACTTTGATGCTCAATGTAAAAATTTAATCAAACATTTTTAGGATATCGAGTGTGCTTATTAAATAACTACTGCAAAAAAAATTAAAAATTAAATTAATCATACAATCTAAATTATTTCATCAGATACGCCAGCACTTATGAACGATCCTTTTGAAATTCTGCTAAAAACATCGATGCTCAAGGTAAAAGTTTGAATCAAACATTTTCTAGGATATCGAGTGTCCTTACTAAAAAACTACTGCATTAAAAAAATAAATTAAATTTATCATACGACCTAAATTATTTCATCAGATACGCCAGCACTCATAAACGATCCTTTTGAAATTCTTCTAACAACATCGATGCTCAAGGTAAAAGTTTGAATCAAACAGGATATCGAGTGTCCTTACTGAAAAACTTCTGCATTAAAAAAAATAAATTAAATTTATCATACGACCTAAATTATTTCATCACATACGCCAGCACTCATAAAACATCCTTTTGAAATTCTGCTGACAACATCGATGCTCAAGGTAAAAGTTAAAATCAAACACTTTTAGGATATCGAGTGCCCTTACTGAAAAACTACTGCATTAAAAAAAATTAATTAAATTTATCATACGACCTAAATTATTTCATCAGATACGCCAGCACTCATAAACGATCCTTTTGAAATTCTGCTAACAACATCGATGCTCAAGGTAAAATTTTGAATCAAGTACGCTAAGACACCCTGCTCCCATCCCTCCTTTTTTTAGAGCTATGATCGCAATGAATGGTACCTATTATCAGACAAAAATGCCAATTGCCAAAAAAAAAAAATAGCGCACGCCATGCTGAATGTGCTTTCAAAAACCCAACTGGTTGAAAACATGTTTGTTATCGTTAACCATTTCCAAAGATTGATATTGTTCCAATCAGAAAAAACGTCAATTGCCAAAAACAAACAACACGCCATGCTGAATTTGACATTTGTTCCAAATTTTTAATAAATAAATTGCCTTTTGCAGTGTGTAGGAACCGGAGGGGAATCCCCGCTCGCTTGGAAAGGTACCAATGAAAGGCAAGCAAGACGTGTTTAATCACGTGTAGAGGTCCCATAGAATAACACAGGAAGGAACATAAGGCCATAGAATAGCATAGGAAGGAACATAATCCATCCAAATCCATAGGTACATGCTCTGGAAAGACGCCATAATCCATTCAAATCCATAAGTACATGCCCTGAAAAGGTTTCAAGGAACGTAATCTCCCCAAATAGCACAGGAAGGAATAGCACATAGTCGGCTAGAATCCATAAGCACATGCTCTGGAAAGGTGCCAAGGAACATAATCTCCCCAAATAACACCATTATAAGTACTCTAAGACACCTCGCTCCCATCCCTCCAAAAATATTTTATTCAGAGATTTCTTGTTAAAAAATTATCCAATCACTAATTAGAATCAATCACACTGCTATTATTCAGACATTAATTAATATCGTTCATAGAGTCCAATTTGCGAATTCCTTATCCCTTTTTGCAAATGTCAATCAAACCATTCCGATTGTAAAAGCGTGTTTAATCACGTTGCTTGGAAAGGTATCCATAAGTACTTGCTCTGAAAAGGTGCCAAGGAACGTAATCTCCCAAAATAACACCATTATAAGTACTCTAAGACACCTCGCTCCCATCGCTCCATAAATATTTTATTCAGAGATTTCTTGTTAAAAAATTATCCAATCTCTAATTAGAATCAATCACACTCCTATTATTCAAACATTAATTAATATCGTTCATAGAGTCCAATTTGCGAATTCCTTATCCCTTTCTGCAAATGTCAATCAAACAATTCCGATTGTAAGAGCGTGTTTAATCACGTTGCTTGGAAAGGTATCCATAAGTACATGCTCTGAAAAGGTGCCAAGGAATGTAATCTCCCCAAATAGCACAGGAAGGAACATAGTCGGCTAGAATCCATAAGTACATGCTCTGAAAAGGTGCCAAGGAACGTAATCCACCCAAATAGCACAGGAAGGAACATAATCGGCTAGAAGTATAAGGTACTACTCTACTAGCGTCTAAGTCTTCTTGATAATGATAAACGAAGATATTTGACGTCCTTTGCCTCTGAAGTCACTTAAGCTGCCGCGATTTTTTTTTTTTATTGGTTTTTTTATATGTGTTTTGCCAGAGATTTGACATTTTTTTCAGATCCCTCTTAATGGACTAATAACAAAATCAAAGAAGCTCGTCGTACCCTTGGGTACCTAATCCTTATGCCATTGTCGCAGTGATAGCTGCAAGCTAGTAAAGAACAATCCTCGGGCCGTAGTAAACAAAAATAATAAAATGGTCTAGAAAATTAATACAAAAAAATACTCAACTAGAAGGAACCCAGGAGTGGTAACTTTTATTCACTGTCAGCTCGACATTAATTTGAAATTTTTCTTTCGGAAAAAAAGAAAACACGCCTGAAGTTTCTCTCAAAAATGGCCTCACATCGAAAAGTAAACCACTGGAATCGCCATGTTTGAAAACCCTTCATCAGAGGTTTATAGTCCGCTCTCCAAAACCAAAAAACCGACAATATCGTTATGTCTCCATTTTTTTTTATCCCCATGCCCATAGATAGCATTAGATTACTATACATATGTAATGCCTTATTCCATATTGCTCTAAGCCTAGACTACCAAGTCTGAGGTTTCAAGTTCAAGTCTTGTCCTTGCACTGTCTTTGCAAATGTTCATGGGCGTAGGCAGCATCTTGTGTAGAGGGGGGCAGCCGCTTCTGTGATGGAGGGGGGGGTCTTACTAATACTTCCCGAGGTCTTTTGAATATATGTTTTTAGAAACTAGTTATTCTATATTTCGCTAAAACTCGGCCTTTAACATTTTCCATGTTCTACTTTTCCTGCAACAATATAAGAGACCCCCTATCCAACTTCCAATTTCCAGAAAACATAAACACCACAAAAGCTATTTGACACAAATCACATCATGGTTAGATTACAGCTTCTTCTAAGAATTTAATTCAAAAGTTTACAGTTGGGCAAAATTAAATATCAAAACTGGTATAGGGGAGACTGGCCCACGCTTAGCCCAAGCAAACAGTTTCAATATAAGAACCTATGTGGCTTCTGGTGGATTATAAAAGCTCTGACAGATGGCAGTGTATGTTTTTAAAATGTCTTACCTTAATTAATACTTTTACCAAAAATATCAAATTGGATCAGGTTTTAAGGTGATTAACTCTGGCATTTTGTTCAATTTTGTCTGAAAGCCTACGGCTAATTACGAATACTAGAAAACTCGCGTTGTAAACTCACATTGTATTCTCTTATTATTTGCCTGTTTTTGGCAGCTTCCGAGACGTGCCATCTTCACCAGTTTGCTGTTAGTATTTTTTCATCCTGCGGGATAGCGAACTCCCATGTTCGGCCACAATACCTGGGGTAAATTCCGCATGCCGTACCAAGGTGTCCAAAAGTGGGCCATGCTTGTAAAGGCTGTGTAACCAGCATATTTAAAGGTTGAAGGCAAGCTTAAAACCCAAAATTGTGTTAATTCTGGCGTTGTTTAATCTTCTCAGAACAGTAGTTGAACCGAAGTTCCACTTTTTCCTGTTAAATTTCATTCAAGATAAAATGCTTAAAAGTAAAACAGAAGAGAAAAGAAAGAAAGGTGGCTGTGATCCAGAAGAAAATAAAACAGTAATTTTTTCTGTCTTATTCTACAAGAAGTCAGTTGGATTTTCTAGAAGTGCCATGGCTGTTCCTAGAGGAACGCTGGAAAAAAAAGTTGAGAAGCTGAATATCCCTCTAAAAAGTCTGGACCTAAGTTTTCTTACACCCTTTTACAACACATGATAAATATTTACAGAGGAACAGGAAAAAGGACTAAAACCTTACTTGAAAACGATAGCTGATATGCTTTCGACTGTATTCCCATAGAAGCGTGTAAATTTGCATACACTTATGCCATTATTAAGAGTATAAAAGTACCGGAAAACGGAACTACAAAGGCAGTGGAGACAGTGGAGGAATTACAGGTAAAGGTTGGTACCGTGGTTTTATGGATTGCGTTAAAACTCTATCAGTAAAAACGCCAGAAAGTACAAGCCTATGACGGACAGCTGCTTTCAACCGTCACAGTGTAGGATCTTTCTTTAACCACCTGGAGCAAGGTCGATATTAACACATGTTCAGACCAAAGGACATTTGAACAAGACATTTTAAAAAGTAGCAACTGAAGAACTTAAGGTCCACTTTTGGAAGGAGACTGGAGCAAGAGACTTGGTGCTAACTGACGAGATGGATATTTTCTTAAAGACAGAAGTTGAAATAAAACTGCCACCACTGACAGGTAGAACAGCAAGACTAGCGGAGCGGCTTACTTTTGGTGTTGATCAGTCAAAGTATAATTAGAAATTAATACTCTTTAGTTTTTTTTTTAACCTTAATGAAATTCATTTTGTAATTTTTTATGCTGACCATATTCTTTCTTAATTTTATAGCCGAAAAACAAGCTTTAATGTTTTTCTGGTCACTTTTCTTTTTCTTTTGTCCGGTGGCCAAACATAAGCCAGAGACGGCCGAACCAGTGCCGGGGTGGCCCAGTTTTGGCACTCTTGACCACTTGGATAGAGAGGTATCCTGGTGGAAAAATGGCTATCCTGGTGGAAAAATGGCGGAGTATTTCTAATTGTCTTTTTCAAGGATGGTATTGAATCAGTTACTTTTGCTTTGGCATGCTTAGCAACTTCTTATCGCTTGGATCAACTCATAGAGAATTAAACAAGTCAAAATCAGCTGATCGTGGGCCAGTCTCCTATCTATATATTGAACAAAATCAATATTGAAGGTCGAAACGTAAATGTTGATATCGCAAACGATATTTGGAAGTTTTTGTTTGTTTCCAGCTTTTTTAACCATCTACCAGGTAACATCCAACAAAACATTCGAACATACGAAAAGTTCTCGTTAATGTCTGGCGTAAATTTGAAGTTCTAGGGGGGAGCAGCTGCCCTCCCCTGCCCCCCCCCTTCCCTACGCCCATGCAAATGGTATCAAAGCAAGTAGGACATGGACAGGCTACTCTCTTCAGCATTAAAGTACTCTCTCCATCATTCATCAAAACAATGACTGTGAAACAAGAATGTCGTTTCAAGTTACGAAAATTATCCCGAGAATCACAGAGAGGTGAAAAAAAAGGAATGAAGAAGAACGTTTGAAACTTGCAGAGAAAGTAGAAAAAGAGAAGCAAATGCTCGCTGAACTTTTTTCCAGCAAGCAAAGAATAGAGGCTCTTGAAAAGTTATTACAAGAAAAAAATAAGCCACTGGGTAAAAGGAGCAAGCTACTGACAAGATATTATAAAAAGCCAGAAATCAGCTTAAAATGGGCAATGAGAAGAAAGACCTGATTGAAATTCAGCTTGCCCAAACCATGTTTGATAGGTCGCTTTTATTGCACGCCAATCAGAAAAAGGAACCTCTGACAGCACACAGGTGCTTTCAAGGATACTTATATGGAGGCACCTATTCAGGTACTTATGTGGAGAAATAAAGACTAGAACTTGGTACTTAAAACTGGAATCAGTTTGAAGATCCATTAGCCTTTTTGGGGTATTTAGTTGCTTTTTCAAAAAATGAGCAAGTTTTCTCAGGATCGTAACTTTTGGTGGGTAACTTTAAACTTAGTGCATTTAAATATTTAAAATTACCATAAAAAAAACATTTTTAAATATATATTGTTATCAAAATATATACTCTTAGCCAAGTGGATTGGTGCGCTGGATTTACGATCATTTATCCGAGACGACGAAGGTTCGAATCCTAGTGTATTCAATTATTTGGGTTTGGGACAGGGGTCAGTGGTGTGACTCTGTAAGCTCAGCCAGAGTCGACCCAGCTTTAAATGGGTACCTGGAGAAATCTTGGGAAGGTAAACAGGAAGGGTGGTTGGCCCCCAACCCTCCATTGCACTTCCTGGCTGAAGGGCCAAGAAACGGAGATCAGCACCACCGGTAGGGATTGTAAAGTCCAATGTCGTATTCTTTACCTTTACCTTTTATTGTTATCAAAATTCCTTTTTCTTGAGTTCTAAGTAAGTTTAGCACGAGTCACTCCTTGCTCGCAGTGTCACCGAACTGTTTGAAACTTCGGTAAGGCGATGTGGTGCTTTAAAGGACCGCCCTTTCTCTTCCATTAAAAAATTTTCTAGCTTGTGTGACCAAACTTTAGAATGGATTGGGCAATCTTGTCATAACTTATAGAGATTGGAAAAGAGATGCGATAGATAACAAAAAGTCGACACCTACTTTCGCAAAACCATAGAAAACCCTTTGAAATTCTCCCGTTTTGTGCCGGAGACAGAGATATTCAGATTGAACGAAACTTATATTATTAGAAAGTGTGAAATTTTTTTTTTCTATTGAACAGAGCAGAGCAGAGACAGGCTAAAGTTAAGAATCAGCTCAAAAGAAGTGTCATTTGAGTAATTTGACACCTTTGGACATTCCCTGTGATGCAACCCGCTTTTATTAAAAATTTGCCGACACAGGGGACGTATTATTTATGCTATAGTTATATTGAATAGACAGTGTTTTGCTTAACAATTTATAAAAGATTATATGTTTCTTTATTTTAAACTAGCTTCTTGATACCTTTATGAATTGTTGACATCTTCAAGATATCCTATCGGTTTTTACCAAAGTTTTTAAAAAATATCGGTTGAGTTTTGGGCAGCTTTGGGAGTTCCCTGAGGTGCTTGGAAAATTTCTTAATGGACTTTTTGTCTTTGAGAAAGTTAGCCTATCCTGAGGCTCACAAAATGGTTTTAAGATATTGAATGCCCTTAAATTTGAGGTGTAATCTTTTGGGTGACAAGCTTACTCTTGTGTAATTTTACTTTGGATGGCTCAGCTTTTTTGAACACATGTATTTCCGGAAAATCTTGTAATTTTGTAGTTTCTAAGAAACTACAAAGTCTTATAAACCAACGGAATTCCAGTGAATATGTTTCTCGACAAACTACCAGCTAATATCTATAGGAAAGATTCTCTTCTTTCAGTCGGGTTTATTGTCCATATTAAGCCAGTATTATGTTGCTTTCCCTGAATCTCAATGTATTGTTGATGAAAGAGGATAAAAAGATGGACAAAACGGAAGGGGTCGTCGTATAAACTTGAAAGGGGCTCATTCGATTGGAAATCAAGAGTTCTAGTGCCCTTTTTAAGGGTCAAAAGTGATTGGAATGCAACTAACACCCCTTCCACACCCACTATTTCCCCAAACACATCCAATCAAAATTTTGAGATAGCCATTTGTTCTACGTAGCTGATTTCCAGATAGAAATTAAGTTTTTGAGGAGGAAACTCCCCCCACAGCCCTCAGGGCAAGGGTTGTAAGTTAAGCCCTGGGGGCATATAAGGTTTTTATAGAAAGCTTTGTCGTAGGAACTTCAAAAAGGGCTCATTCGATTGGAAATTTGAATGGCTAGTGGTCTTTTTAATAGTCAAGAGTGATCGGAAGGCAACTAACACTTCTTCCACGCCCACTATTTCCCCAAACACATCTAATCAAAATTTTGAGATAGCAATTTTGTTCAACAAAGTTCAAAGTTCTGGAAATTATATCGTAGAGCAGGTCACTCCCCCCATAGTCTTCAGGGCAAGGGTTATAAGTTATGCCCTGGGGACATATAGGGTTCTTATGGAAGGAATGCTCGTATAAACTTCAGAGAGGGCTCATTTGATTGGAAATTGAAAGTTCTAGTCCACCTTTAAAGCGTCAAAAGAGTGAAAAGAGACTGGAGGGCACCTAGCCCTCCCCCCTCCACGCTCAAACCCATCTGATAAGAACTTTGAGATAGCCATTTTCAAAATAGTTCAAAGACCATATAACGAAAACTCTGGGGTTGACACAGCCCCCCAGGGCCCGAGGGCAGGCGTTGTAAGTTATGCCCTGGGAGAATATATAGTTCTTATGGAAGGGATACTCGTAAGAACTTCGTAGAGGGCTCATTTGATTGGAAATTGAAAGTTCTAGTTCAGTTTTTGATAGTCAAAAGAGATTGGAGGGCAACTACCCACCCCCACGCCCTTTTTTCCTGAATGCATCTGATAAAAAATTTGAGATAGCCATTAAGTTTAAAAAAGTTCAAAAGTCAGATAACAAAAACTCAGGTGTTGACGCAACCCCCCAGGGCCCGGGGGCAGGCGTTGTAAGCTTTTTTTGGGGCATATATGGCTCTTGTGAAAGCGATGCTCGTATAAACTTCATAGAGGGCTCATTTGATTGGAAATTGAAAGTTCTAGTTCACTTTTAAAGATTCAAGAGATTTAAGGTCAACTTGCTCCCCCCCCCTCCCAAACTCCCTTTTTTCCCCAAAGCCATCCAGTACAAGTTTTGAGATAGCCAGTTTTTATTTAAAAATTGTTCAAAAATTAGATAACAAAAACTTTTGTGTCAACATAACCCCCCAGAGCCCGGGGGTAGGCGTGGGAATTGTTGTCCTGGGGGCGTATATGGTTCTTATAAAAGGGCTGCTCGTATAAACTTCAGGGATGGCTCATTTGATTGGAAATCGAAATTCCTAGTTCAATTTGTAAGAGTCAATAGAGATTAGAGGGCAACTATCCCCCCTACGCCCCTTTTCAAATTTTGAGATAGCCATTTTATTCAAAATAGTTCAAAGGTCAGATAAAAGAAAAACTCCAGTATCGACACAGCCACCCAGGGCCCGGGGACAGACATTGCAAGTTATGCCCTGGGGGCATATATGGTTCTTATGGAAGACCCCCTCCCCCCCCCGCGCCCTTTTTCTATACCCATTCGATACAAATTTTGAGATAGTCATTTTTTTAATATTTCAAAGGTCAGATAACAAACTTCGGTGTCGACATAACCCGCCAGGGACCGGGGGCAGGTATTTTAAGCTATGTCCTGGGGCCGTATATGGTTCTTATATAAGGGATGCTCGTATGAACTTCAGAGAGGGCTCATTTGAATGGAAATTAAAATTTATAGTTCATTTTCTCAGAGTAAAAAAAGATCGGAGGGCAACTAGTCCTTCCCGCCCTCCATGCCTTTTGATTTGTCGGATGGATAAACCCGTCCGATAAAAATTTGAGTTGACTATTTTGTTAACAATAGTTCAAATATCAGATATTAAAACTCCGGGGTCGACACAACCCACCAGGGCCCAGGGACGGGCGTTGTAAGTTATACTCTGGGGATATATGTGGTTCTTTTAGAAGGGATGCTCCTTTAAACTTCTGAGAGGGCTCATTTGGTTGAAAAAAGAAAGTTCTAGTTCACTTTTAAAGAGTCAAAAGAGACCGAAGGGCAATTAGACCCCTCTCCCCATGCCCTTTTTCCCCAAACCCATCCGATAAAAATTTTGAGATAGCCATTTTGTTAAAAATAGTTCAAACATCAGATAATAAAACTCCGAGGTTGATACAAACCCTTTTTTTCACTTTGATATTGTTACTTTGACACCAGTTTTGATGAACATTTGATTTTTTTTTTTAAGTTTAATCTTGAAATAAGGAAATTTTAAAAACTTGAAACTTTTTGCAATCAAAAACGAACAAAGATTAATTAAAAAAAAAAAACTTTCCGAAAAATAAGTTCTTCAAAGAAAAGTAAAGGCCATTTTAAACTTAATCTCAGCAGATACAAATACCTGTTAAAATTCAAACTCAAAACGACCAGAAATTATTATTTCAGAATAAAAGAAACCCAGAACGACCAGAAATTAAATAAACAATCATAGTAAAAAACATACAACAAGTAATAATATAAATGAATAAATAAATCTTAAAGCGAGTAATGCTTAGACTGAATATGAAAATCAAGCTTAAAAGGAAAAAAATATTTGCTATTGAAGTATAAATGAAACTTAAAACGAACAGAAATTAAATAAACAATTAATGCAAACAAACATATAATAGATATTAATGTTAATGAATAAATAAATCTTAAAACGAGTGAAACTTAAATTGAATATGCAAATCAAGCTTGAAACGAACAAAAATCACTACAAACAAGAATTTGGGTATCACCTCCTTCTCTCACTGTAAAAGTCTAAAACCTAATGCGTCATTGGCGCTTTCCTGAAAACTATATGCGTCTTGAACAGTCTTGGAAAGTATAAACAACATCAAGTTGAATATTTGATGAATAATGATATTAATTGTTGAAAGATCCCTCGATCCAAGAATTTATTTCAGTGTAATTTATTTTTATTTTCAATACTGTAAGAAATGGAAAAAAGATATTTGTAATATAATTCGTTTTCAGTTAAGCGCCAATGACGCAGTAGGCTTTTGGTTTTTATCTACAGTTAAGGAAGGGGGCAGTATCCAAACTCTTGTTTGTAGTGAACCTATATTCGTCTTGAACAACTTTAGAAAGAGACAATAAATCAAACTGAATATTTGATGTATAACGATAGTAATTGCTGAAAGCTCATCAGTTCAAAATTTTACTATAATTCTAATGTTTATTTTCAATATTAAGTACAAAATAAAATATTTATCATAAAATTGGTTTTCAGTAAAGTGCCAATGACGCAGTTGGTTTTCGTTTCAAGCTTGATTTGCATATTAAATTTAAGTTCCACTCGTTTTAAGATTTATTTATTCATTTATATTAGTATCTATTGTATGTTGTTTGCATTGATTGTTTATTTAATTTCTGTTCGTTTTGGGTTTCATTTATGCTTCACTAGCAAAATATTTTTTTTCCGTTTTAAGCTTTATTTGCATATTCAATTTAAGCATTAATCGTCTTTTAAGATGTATTCATTCATTTATATTAGTACTTGTTGTATTTTTTATATTTTGCTATGAAACTTTATTTAATTTCTGCTCGTTTTGGGTTTCATTTGATCTTTAATAGGAATTTCTGGTCATTTTGAGTTTGAATTTTTAAATTCAAACTTAACTTAAGTTTAAAATGGCCTTTACTTTTCTTTGAAAAACTTATTTTTCGGAAAGTTTTTTTCAATTAATTCCAATAATAATGTGAAAACTGATACTCTTATAGTCAAGCGGGGGTCAAATTTTTCCTGAGGTGACTGGGCTTTGGGGCGCGCTTGCACCTAGCACACTCAGTGGTGAGGGATTGTACCTTTATGTCGCACCAAGTGCCAGTAGCTTCTGACCTTTTGTCAGGCTAGTTCTGTTATTAATGTGCCTAACAAAGTTTTATTTCTAATTTGTTTGTCGATTAACCCCGTAGAAACGCAAAATACCATCAAGTATTGAGTTGAACTAGGAATACCATGTATGAAGATTTCAGGCATGATTTGCCAATTGTTCAAGTTTGAAAGTATGGTGCTAACTACAGGTGATAGGCGGTACAAGGTTTCAAAAATGACCGGTAGCCTGGACGACAGACCCCGTTCTGCACGGTCGTTTAGCCTCAAGAACTGATAACAGCTAGAAAAGTATAATTGAAGTGGTTTTCAGACCCTCGGTTAAGTAGTTTTTGTTTATATGTACTAAAAAGACTGAAGAGAAGGGTGACTAAAAAGACTGAAGAGAAAGGTCATCTAGGTGAGGCCAGCCATTTTTGAACAATGAAAATTGAACAATGCAGCTGACGACACCCGCTGCAAGGTCATCGATTTCCTGATGGTAAACATCTTGACGATTTTCAAACCCTAAGGAAATCCCCCCTTAAAGGACACCATTATTTATTTGCCATGCCATCAACAACAACACAACAACAAAAAATATATCACGAGGCTAATAAAGGTTTACAAATAAGAGTGACGCTGCCCCCTTCCTCGCAAATCCTCTAAATTGCTGGGATGTTATTTTTGTTTTATTGAAAATGATATGTATTTAGGAGGTTTTTATTAAATCATCAATAGCAACAACTACATAAAAGAAAATCTCAATAATAATCAAGATTAATGGAAAGAACTCTGATTGTTTAATATATAACCTAATGAGATTAATTCATGGAAATCCCAGCAATTTTTAATTTTCAATGTTAAAATCATTAATTAGCAAACGTTTAAAAAATATTTCATTTTCGGCAAAGCTCAAATGACGGTCTGGCTTATTAAAGGTGTATGGGTGGTAGCTCCACCTCTGTGTGGGTTAATTTTTGTTCATTTATATATATAATTATCAAAAAAAAATTTCCGCAAAATAAGTTTTTCAAAGAAAAATAAAGAACTCCATTAACCAAAAATGAGCAAAAATAAAAAAAAATAATTTACCAAGCGTGAAACTACCACAAATCAGCATCGATAAATAAATGAAATCCAAAACGAACAGAAACTACAATAAATAACCGAGTCAAACTCAAAACCAGCAGAACTTAACATGAGTAGGGCTCAAAACCCCTATGCCTTCTCAAGACCAGAACATAATTTGCACTTTACTGAAAAAATATAAATGTTTTTAATTTTATAACTTCAATAAATCAAATAATATTAACATTTTGATTACTAAATATCAGTATATGTATATTAAACTGACATTGCTCATTCATTTGTGCATTGAAACTCACACATTCAAAAAATAATAATACATTGTACCCACATCGATCTTTACTATAAAAATGTCAAGCCTTCCAATCACTTTCGACTATTAAAAAGGGCGCTAGCCCTTTCAATTTCCAATCGAATAAACTCTTTCTGAGTTTCTACGACAACGCTTTCTATAAACACCTTATATGCCCCCAGGCCATAAATTACAACCCTTGCCCTGAGAGCTGTGAGGGGGTCGTCATCCTCAAAGACCTAATTTCCAGAACTTTCAACTACGTTAAACAAAACGGCTATCTCAAAATTTTGATTGAATGTGTTTGGGGAAATGATGGGCCTGAGAGGGGCGTTAGTTCCTATCCAATCACTTTCAACTATTAAAAAAGGCACTAGCCCTTTCAGTTTCCAATCGAGAAGGAGCCCTTTTGAAGTTTCTGCGAGAACGCTTTCAATAAAAACCTTATATGTCCCAGGGCATAACTTACAACCCTTGCCTTGAGGGCTTGGGGGGTGTCATCCTCAAAGACCTAATTTCCAGAACTTCAACTACGTTCAAGAAAATTGCTATCTCAAAATTTTGATCGGATGTGTTTGGGGAAATGGTGGGCGTGAGAGGGGGGTTAGTTGCCCTCCAATCACTTCCGACTATTGAAAAGGGCACTAGCCGTTTCAATTTCTAATCGAGTGAGGCTTTTTTGAAGTTTCTACGACAACACTTTCTATAAAAACCTTATATGCCCCAGGGCATAATTTACAACCTTAACCCTGAGGGCTGTGAGGGGATTGTCATCCTCAAAGACATAATTTCCGGGCTGAACAACTACGTTGAACAAAATGGTTATCTCAAAATTTTGATTGGATGTGTTTGGGGAAATGGTGGGCGTTAAAGGGGGGTTATTTGCCCTCCAATCACTTTCGACTATTAAAAAGGGCACTAGCCGTTTCAATTTCTAACCGAATGATTCCTTTTGAATTTTCTACGACAACGCTTTCTGTAAAAAAAAAGAAACCTTACATGCCCTCAGGGCATAACTTACAACCCTTGCCCTGAGGGCTTTGGATGGAGTGTCATCCTCAAAGATATAATTTCTGGACTTTTTAACTACGTCGAACAAAATGACTATCTCAGAATTTTGATTGGATGTGTTTGGGGAAATGGTCGGTGTGAGAGGGGTGGTAGTTGTCCTCCAATCACTTTCGACTATTAAAAAGGGCACAAGCCCTTCTAATTTCCAATCGAATGAGTTCTTTTTGAAGTTTTTACAACATCAGTATCTATAAAAACCTTCTATGCTCCTAGGCCATAACTTACAACCCTTGCCCCGAGGGCTCTGATGGGGTTATCATCCTCAAAGACCTAATTTCTAAACTTATTAACTACGTTGACCAAAATGGTTATCTAAACATTTTGATTGGATGTGTTTGGGAAAAGGTGGGCGTGAGAGGGTGGTTAGTTGCCCTCAAATCACTTTCGACTATTAAAAATGGCACTAGCCCTTAAGTGAATTTCCAATCGAATGAGCCTTTTTTGACGTTTCTACGACAACGCTTTCTATGAAAACCTTATATATCCCCAGGGCATAACTTACAACCTTTGCCCTGAGGGTCGTGGGAGAGTGTCCTTCTCAAAAACATATAATTTCTGATTGGAAATCAACTACGCTGAAAAAAATTGCTATCTCAAAATTTTGATTGGATGTGTTTGGGGAAATGGTGGGCGTGGAAGTGGTGTTAGTTGCCTTCCAATCACTTTCGTCTATTTAAAAGGGCACAAGCCACTCCAATTTCCAAACGAATGAGCCTCTTTTGAAGTTTCTATGACAACTCCTTCGATACGAAGTGCCCTTGTCTAAAGGAAAATAAATAAATAATAAATAATACATTGTGCCAACATCGTTCTTTACATAGGCAGCGCGATTGCGCTGCCCATGATATTTCCTTCATTGTTATCATTATCATTGTTACCTTTATGTTTGATTTGATTTCTCATTTTAATTTCTATTCGTTTGAGTTTGAATTATTTTATGATTATATTTCTGTTCATCTTAGGCTTTAATATGGCTCTTTACTTTTCTTCGAGAGCTTCTTTTTTCGGACACATTTCTTAAATTATTTTCTGTTTGTTTTTGTTGACATAGTTTATTTTTGGTTAATATTAGATAGTTTGTTTTTCAGTTTTTCTACTTAAGAATTTGAATATAGGATTGTAAATTAAATTTAGACACAATTCGAATATTCAATAAATCTTTTCAATCAGTAGTAGTTTTGTTTTACTAGTTTTTGATAGTAGTTGTGCTATTGAATTGCAGATTGATGGACAGGGGAGGGGTTTAATTATTTATGCAATTCAAAACTATGCGTAATTTATGGTCTGAGGCCAAAAATTAAACTAAGGCCATATTAAACCCCATCCTTAGACACCCTGAAATACATATGTATCTTAATCCATCATTGTATTAAAAAATATTTTTGTATTACATTTTGATGCACATGTCTGTTTGTTTAAATAGATGCATGCCATTTACTAAAAATAGTTTTTGTTTGTTGTTAGAAAAAAAATGGACGTCGCGAATCATTGCAACCGGATTTCTTTCATAATTTTTAGTGTTATTCGAGGTTCTTTTGGTCCTGTAGTTTTAACTGAGATATCTATATGGTCCATAAATTTCAAGTAAATAGACGCAAATAAAAATGAATTTTTCATGCTATGAATTGATATAACCGTATTTTTCTTCCAAAAATTATTGTCCTCGTTAAGGTCCTTTGGTCCAGCTTACGTACTCTGAAAATATCACGTCGATCGGGGAAAAATGATGTTTCGCCCTAATGTTTTTTTGCGAATTCATTTTTCAAAAGAATTCTTCTTCTCTGGTTCCTTTGACAAAGTATACCTGCCCAATAAGTTGATCGCTAATCGGGATGAAACACAGCTTATCAACACATTTGTTTTCCCCATAGCTTTTTTTCTTTATTGAGGTTTCCTTGTCCACATATCCGGTAAGTTAAACCAATTTGAGAAACCAAAATTTGTTGGCCCAGGGGTTTTTATGTTTTTAAGCCAATTGAATAGACCAAATTTAAGGGCCCGTTGTATGGTCCCAGATCTTTTAGTTTTTGGTTTGGAATGATTCAATTCATTCAAACTCAAGTAACTGGACGGAACGAAATACTACAAGAACTGGGTAATTGAAAAAGACGTTTTGAACCCATTTTCGGGTAAAAAAAATAAATCGTTCGATTTTCTGTATCGATAGGTTTCCCCTTGGCTGAAAACCTTACAGACAGAAGTTTCTAGCTTGAAAGAGAAAATTGTCGATCCTTTTTCGAAAGAACCAATATTAAGGGACAAAAATATTTGACAATCTTATTCCTTTCCCAAAACACAATGTTTGGAGTACTCTTACCCTCACAAACACTGCCATAAATTTTGACTCGATACCTCCCCTCCACCAGTCATTCTCAAGATATTACATATGCGCTATTTTGATACCTTGGGTGACTATACGGTCTTTGAGTTTAGCTCACTACTTCGCCATGGATAGATTCAAAGTTCCAGTTAGGCTGATTGTGCCAAAATTTTCAGATGGATTGGATTAACTTATTCAAACACAAAATATGAAGTCTCCCCTTAACTCTATTTCCCAATAGTCAAGAAGCTCCAGTTAGATCCGAAAAATAATTCCCGAAATGTTGCAGATATGCCATTTTGATAACATGGATACATGCTTTCTATCGATTTACATCTGCTCCTCGCTCAAATTCAAAGTCCACCTGGTCTCCTAGCATTCCCTAAAATTCTCAACTCGATTCCTTTATCTCTTCCCAACATGCTGCGGATATTTTTCTGACTATCTGGGTACACATAATCTCATCTGGTCTATATCGCTGCTTCACCAGATATCTATATTGTCCAACAGGGGCTTATAACAACAAGAATTTTAAACAGATTAGAAACAAAAATCCTTTGAATATTCCCTCCTGCTCTACCCCCTACGTTAATATTGGAGATCCACTTGCCCCCCGCCTCATTCTCTGCTAGATTGCCAAAGCTTTTGCCAAGATGTGGTAGATATATGCATACTACTACTGCTCCTAGTAGTATCACTACTAATACTACTACTACTACTATTACTGCTACGAATAATAATCCTACTACTACTGCTGTGACTACTACTACCACTAAGCCTAAGGGTATGCAGGTAAAAATTAGGGGAATATTTAGGGGGATGTTTAGCTCAATTAAAACTCACTGTTTGCATGCATTTTGTCAAAAGAGCGTATCAGCAATATCTTAGGAACGGTTTGGAGTATAAAGTTTCAACTTACAAAGCTTGTTGTGGGGAATGTTGAATTAACGAAAAGGTAATATTTTTATGCTACTACTAAAATTTCTATAACTACTACTGCTACTACTATTACTACTGCTAGTACTACTACTAAAACTAAGGGTAATAACGTGAAAATTTCACGGAATGTTGAGAGGATGTTGAACTAAATCAAAACACACTATATGTATATAGGTTGTAAAAAGGATGTATCATCAATGTCACAGGAAAAGTCTAGGGTATTCTGTTGAAACTTTCAGCGTGTTTTAAGGGGGATGTTGTACATACAAATTGTACTAATTCTACTAGTGAAGCTAATTGTATTCAGGTGAAATTTTCAGAGATTGTTTCGGGGGATGTTGAACTAAATCAAAACACACTATGAGCATGTAGATCGTCAAAAGGGTGTACCAGCAATATCTCAGAAACGGCTGAGAGCATTAGGTTTAAACGTTCAGGGTGTTTTGTGATGAATTTTAAACTAATAGGCACTGTGTGCATACTATGTGCATACTACTTCTACGATTACTGCCACTAGTGAGGCTAATGCTATTAAGGTGAAACTTTCAGGAAATGTGTAGGGGGAATTCCAAGTAAATAAAAACACAATACATGCATGCAGGTTGTGAATAGGGCATATAAGTAATATTTTAGGAATGGATTAAAGTATTAAATTGAAACTTTTTGGTTATGTTGAGGGGGATGTTGAACTAACCAAAAGACACTATGTACTCGTTACCACTAGTACAACTGCCACAATTAGTACTTCTACTGTTGCTAAGGGTATTAAGGTGAAACATGTAGGAATATTCAGGGGGATATTGAATTAAATGGAAGCACGCTGTCTGCATTCATGTTCCCAAAATGGTGTATCAACTATTTCACTGGAACAGCTTAGAGTAGCAAGTTGAAACCTTCAGGGCGTGTTGAGAGGGATTTTGAACTAAGCAAACTCATGCTACTGATGCTACTGATACTACTGATGCTACTACAACTACAACGACTGCTACTACTGAGGCTAAGTGTATGAAGATGAAACTTTGAGGGAATGTTTAACTAAATCAAAACAGAATGTATGCATGCAGATTATCCAAAGGGCGTATCAGCAATATCACAAGAATTGACAAGGGCATTAAGTCGAAACTTTCAGGGAATGTTAAGGGCGATGTTGAACTAATCAAAAGGCACTATGTGTATACTACTACTGCTACTACTACTAGCAGTGCTACTCAGTTTAAGGGTATTACGGTGAAAATTTCAGTGTTGAACTAAATGAAAACACCCTGCGTCTCGGAAAATGCTTTGGGTATTATGTTGAAACTTTCGGTGCTTTTTGAGAGGGGTGTTGAAAAAAACAAAAGGTGCTGTGTGCACCTTATGCTACTGAAGCTAAGTGTCTTCAGGTGAAGATTTCAGGGAATGTTTTAGGGGATGTTGAACTAGATAAAAACATACTATGAGCATGTAAATTGTCAAAACAGTGTACCAACAATATCTCAGGAACGGCTTAAAGCATTAAGTTGAAACTTTCAAGGGATGTTTAACCAACCAAAAGACACTTTTTTTGTAAGTAGTATTTTCAAAGGGTGAATGCTTTTTGTTGTCAAAGTGTAAATAAAACGAAAGTCTTAGAAGAGAGAAAACGTGAAATTTGTTAAGAATTTTGAATTTTGATGGCTTTGAGTTGTCAAATTGTGAAAATGAGGTCTAAGACATATTGAATTTCGTAAAGGCCAGCATTCATGAGTGTGAGTTATTTCTGTTGTCGGAATGAGGAAATTGGAATTTGAAGCGTATTAAGATCCCTAAAACTGAACAATTCAAGTTTACGGTTGTGAAATTGATGTAAGAAATTTTGAATCTAAAAAAATCAGACTGTGTAGAATATGAGTGCAGTATACTATCAAATTAAGTGTAAAAATATGATATTTTCTTAAAATTCTTGAAATTTAAATCCACTGGGTTGTTAAATTATTAAAATTAAGTCCAGGGATTGCAGAATTGTGAAAAAAAAACTGAAGATTCTTGAAATTGGAAACTATTGTGTTTTCAAAATAAGTAAATTATAAGGGTTAGAAGGGTGAAAATGTGTAAAAAAAAAAATGTCGAAATATTCTGCATGAGTGTTTTCAATTATCGAAGTGTAAACTAAGTGTGTAAAAAAAAATTAGGTTCTTGATATATGAAATTGAAAGTCATAAATGTGAAAATATGAGGTTTATTAACATTCTTGAAATTTTACGGCTTTGAGCGCTCTAATTATCGAAATTGAGTTTAAGAACTGTGATAATTTTAAAAACAAAGTTGAAATTTTTTACAGTGTTTAGACATTGTCCAGACATAAAAATTCCAAAACTTAGAAGCGTGAAAATGGGAAATTTTTTAAGATTATTGAAATTTGAACGCTTTGAGTGGCCAAATTTTGAAAATTTAGGTCTGAGGATTGTGAATTTTTTTAAAAGCAGTGGTTCCATTTCCATAAAGTGTTATATTATTGTGGTGTTATAATACAAAGATCCATAAGCGTCAGACATGTCAAAATGTGGAAATCGTTAAGATTGTGGAAATTTGAAGTATTTGTGTTGACGAATTGTGAAGATTATTTCCAAAAATTACAAGGAGTCTGAAAAAAGGTTGAGGCTCCGTAAAGTGTGAATGCATTGTTTGTTAAAATATGAAAAATGTAAATAAAATTCTCAAAAGATGAAGGCCTTTACTAGTCACACTGTGAATATTATGTCTAGGCATTGCGGATTTCTGTAGAAAAAAGAAGAAGCTGAGATTCTTTAAATTAAAGGCCTTGACTTGTCAAGTCGTGAAAGTTAACGCCGATAATTGTGAAAATTTAAAAGGGGTTGAGATTCTTGAAAGTGTGAAGGAATTATGTTTCCTGAATATAAAAACTGTAGTTCTTCAACAATGCAAGAAAATCGTCCAGATTCTTTAAATTTAATGGGCTTGAGTCTTCAAACTGTGAAATTAGATATTAGATCTATGGAATTTTTAAATAAATTGATATTCTGTAAAATATGAAGGCCTTATGTTGCCAAAACATAATATTTAAAAGTGTTAAAATTGTTAACTGTAAAAGTTATTGTAAATTCTTGAAAATTGAATCCTTCGATTGGTCAAATTGTGAGTATTAAGTCTATAACTTGCGAAATTGAGGTTCTTGAAATGAGTTGTCAAGGTTGTCAAAGGGTTTTAAGTTGTCAAAATATTCAGATTTAGTCTTAAAATTGAAATAATGTGAAGAAGGTTGATAAAACCTGAAAGTAATAACACGTTGTGTTGTCCGAACCTAAAATAATCTAATGTGTGAGGGTGTGAGGAATAATGTAAAGATTCTTGAAGTTTATTGGTATTACGTTGTCCAAAATAAAAATTACAAGTCTTAGAAGTGTGAAAGTGTGAAATCTTTTCAGATTCTGAAATTTGAAATCTTCGAGTTGTGAAATTTTGAAAAACTAGGTCTAAAGATTTTAAGTTTTGAAAAACAATTAGGAATACCATTGAGAATGAAGTCATTTTGGGGTCAAATTATGAAGACCACAAGTTTTAGACTTTAGAAATAAAAAAAACTGTCAAGATTCTTGAAATGTAAAGGCTTTGAGTTGACAAACTGTGAAAATTATATCTCGGAATTGTGCTTTGAGTTTTGAAAAAAAGTAGGGATACCATACAGAATGAAGTCATTTTTGTGTCGAATTATAACGATTAAAAATGTTCAATTGTCACGATTCTTGAAATTTCAAGGCTTTGAGTTGACAAACTGAAAATTATATCTCAGAATTTTTAATAAAAATGTATTTTCTTAGATATCTTACTGAATTCGCATATTTTGGTATAGTACCCTATGTATATAAGCATAACTGTTTCCAGAAATTTTTTCGTTGGGATGGGGACAATTAAAATTATTGTTCAAGTTTTATTTAGTATTTAGGACATATTTTTGCAATAGAAGAGACCTCTAGATTTAGGGCTATCAGCACCCTGATCCCCCTGATACTCGAAAAAATATTTTTGGATAATGTCTCCAGGAACTTTGCCTCAAGCCCTGCCCCTCAAAAAAGTCCATGGTAATATCTTTTTTTTTTTATTTTCGACTCTCTTAGATGTCAAGTAAATTAGGCGCATTATAATTGCAATATTACTTCTCTTCTAAACTTCTTCTGCTTTATTGTTGTCTTAAATTAGTTTCACATCTTCTCTTGTACACTGCAATAAGCTAAGGGCTCAATTTACTTCCGTAATTTACACAAAGGAGTGGACCCTTTGCCATTCAACAAAGGATAAGCTTCGCCGCTAAAAGTTGCAAGAAGCAGCTTTATTTTATATGTTGTACTTCCTGTTCCCTTTCTTTTTGTTCCATGGCCAACTTGTATTTCCTGATTATTCTTCTTGTTTTTAGAAAATCTAGAACCGCCAAAGCTATAATATCAACTTGAAGGTTAAATGACTTCTTTAACGTAAAGTTCAGCTTGATTGTATTTAATCGCTATGTAGCTTTGGTTTATTTTCTTTGAGAATAGCATCGTATATTTAGTAATTACGTATAACGTACTTTAATCTGGTACCTTAAATAAGATCCATAAACAAAAACAGATTCATAAATCCTTCCTGTCCATTGTGTCCTTTTCAGACTAAAACAAATAAAAGAATTATTACCATTGGCTTTAAATTCTAGCAACATCTTAGGTCTATCAGAACCCTTATCACCTTCTTGATACACGCATGTGCATAACAAGTGTGTATTATATTGATTCATTTCAATCCTCATTGTCAATGTTTTCATGTTTTTCAGACCCGGCTTTTACGCTTAGAGAGGAAGTACAGTCCTCTTAAATATAGCTACTTTGTTTGATAAAAAGAAGAATAAAAATAAGAGATTCTGAATCAATTATAGAAGAGCTATCATTGAGCAGTCTACCATCAACCAACAAAAAGTCGAGGTTTGAGTAACATTAACCACACTGTTCAAAACTCTAACTGAAAATTTTACTCCCGTCCCATCTACACTATGGATTATGATGTGTTCTGATTGGTGCTAGGTGCTTTCCCCTTGGAAAATTTGCCGGGCATAATCCCCCCGTGGAAAATTCCCCTCGAAGACTCCGCCCCCTGTGAAAAATGCCCTCACATGTAAAATTTATCAGCTAAAAAGAGGGTATGACAAATGAAAATAATGGAAAAAAGATGGAATTTGGGAATATTCTACCAATGTTCGAAAATATAGGCAAAATATGCGTTGTATATTACCCTATAGCATTTGTTTTTACATTTCTAATTTATTTTTATTCTTTTTTCGTGTTTCCGGGTTTGAGTTATCATAGCAGGGTAAGATAAAGCTTAACACAAGGGCTGTGGGTATTATAACAACCCCGAAGGCAGACTTATCAGACATTTCGAAGTGTTTGAACAAAACAGTTATCTCAAAATTTGATTCGATATCATATGGCTAGAGGAGGGCCAGAGGGTAGAAAAGGAACCGAGAAAGAGGCTGACTATATTCCAGTAACTTTCGGCCTTTGAACATGATATTAAATTTCTAATTTAATGAGCTCTGTTCCAAATGACTATGATAGTCTCTTCCATTTGATGTGGATGGGAAAAAAGCTTTTTGGTACTTTTCTGGCCCTTTTTCAGGCGATATTTATGGGGTAAGCTATACCTTTTTTGCTACACTTCTGCCCGGGGTCCCCCTGAACCTAAGGTTTCGTAACAGTTTCAGGTGAAAAAAAAAAAAAAATCAGCCCTTTTTTGAGCCGCCTTTACCAGAGGATTGGCCAATACTTTCTTTTTGAGCAAGAGAATAATCCCTGAAAGTTTTATTTCACTGGACTCGCAAGATGGTACATGCTCCCCTTTTTCCAGTATAGCATCTATCTGTAGAGAATTGACAGTTTGCATAATTTACGGTCCATGTCCCAGGAGCTCTGAGGGTTATGTCATTCTTGGATGCATGTTTATTGATGTTTTTAAGTATTCTGAACAAAATAGTCATTTCGAATCGTTGATCAGATGTCCTAAGGGGTTGCGGAAGAACTGGATATCGAAAAAGGTTCTTGGATGAAGGCTCGTCGCCCTCCGATCACTTTTGTGTTTTAGAAAAAAACATTAGAACTCTTAATTTCTGATCCAATGAGTATCCTGCGAAATTTCTATCCCAACGAGAGGGGTTGGGGAGGGGCAGCCTCTTCTATACAGAGCATGTTCTGCTCGTCTTTGGGTGTAATGTTGCTCTTAACTTTCATGTGATAATACTTGTTATTGCTTGTTGAACAGCAGAAAAGGCAGTTATGCTTGGTCTTTATCCTCTTATCAGCTAGGAGCTTCTAGGGACCGTTCGCTAGGCCAAAATATCAAAGTTTTGCTTGAGGTATTCTCTGGAAACAAAACGCGTAGCTGAGTAAATCAAAAGCCGCTACGCCCATCCACCATTTCCCATGAACTGCTTAGGATGTCAAGTTGAAACTTCCAAAAAGTGTGAGGTGTCAATTGGACCTCAAAGTCTGAATTAAGGGAAAGGAGCAGGAACCTATCATCATAGGCAGCGCAACAGCGCTGCCTAACTAAAGAGCGATGTTGGCACAATTTATTATTCAATTTTTTCTGACCAAGGCACTTCGTATAGAAGGAGTAGTCGTAGAAACTTCAAAAGGAGCTCATTCGATTTGAAATTGGAAGTCCTAGTGCCCTTTTTAAGATTTGAAAGTGATTTGAGGGTGACCAGCCCCCCCCCCCCCCCCCCCCC
>JAQQPU010002495.1:1258-16556 GCA_029168905.1 Artemia sp. Kazakhstan ARC1039 | reverse complement strand
CCCCCCCCCCGCCCATCATTCTCCCAAACACATCCAATACAAATTTTAAGATAGCCATTGTGTTCCGCACATTTAAAAGGCCCAGTAATCATGTCTTTAGTGGGGAGGAGGATGCCAACCTCCCCCCACAACCCTCAGGGCTAGGGCTATAAGCTACTCTAGTTGCTTATACAAGTGGTGGTCGTATAAACTTCGGAGGGGCCTGTCCTTTTTAAGAGTCAAAAGGGATCGGAGGGTAACTAGTCCAACCCCCCTCCCCCTTCCACGTCCTCTTTTGCATCCCCAAATCCGATAGAAATCTTGAGAAAGTAATTTATTTCAAGTACTCATATAACAAGGCTTTCGGGTTTGCAACAACCCCACAGGGCCTGAGGGGAAGGGTTCTAGGTGATTCCTTTTTGAGATTTGAATGTGATGTAGTGCAATTAGCCGCCCCCCCCTGAGGCACTCTTTCCCCCAAACGGATCTGATTGAAATTGTGAAATAACCATTTTCTTCAAAATAGTCCAAAAAACACATAACAATGCGTCAAGGGTTGACACAACTTCCCAGAGCCCATGGGCAATGGCTGTAAGCTATCCCCGAAGTATATAAGGTTTTTATGGAATGGATGGTCGTATAAACTTCGGATAGGGCTCATTTGATGGGAAATTTGAATTTTTTGTGGCCTTTTTAAGGGCGGCCAGCCCCCCCCCCCACGACCATCATTTCCCAAAACACATCCAATCAAAATTTTTAGACAAATATTGTTTTCAGCATTGTTGAAAAGTCCAGTAATTATTCCTTTGGGGATGTTGACCCTCCCACACCCCTCAGGGCAAGGGCTGTAAGTAAGGCAATTCGTCCATTGTTTACATATAGTATATGTTATTGAGAAAGGTGGGCATGTTTGACCTTTACTTTCCAAAAAGAAGAAGGGTTTTCAGTTTAGCCTTTCAGAGGATTTTGAGAGGAGTGTGGAATTAAATCAAGACATGTTATTTGCATACGGGATGTCAAAAAGGCTCTGTCCAAGAATGACTGAGTATATTGATTCGGAACTTTCAGAAAGTGATAAGGGAGATGATCAATTGGCCAAAAAGGCAATATTTCCACGCTACTACTGCTACCACTACTACCACTAAAACTACTGCTTCTTTACCGAGAATAACCAAGGCTGAGGATATTGAAATGAACATCTGAGTTAACGTTGAGGGGAAAGCTGAAATAAATCAAAACATGTTATGTGTATACAGATTCCTTATACAGGCGTTTCGGCAGTATTTTTGGAATGGCTTACCGTATCAAGATGAAACTTCTGGTGCATCATGAGTGGGATGGTCAACTGACCAAAGGCCACATGTACCTGCTACTTCTGCTATTAATTCTGCTGCTACTACTGTTATTACTACTAGTAATGCAAACACTATTACTGCTGTTACTGCTCCTACTACTGCCTATACTACTATGATTCTACTGCTATTAAGGCTACGCGTATAAAGGTGGAAATTTTACAGAATATAGAGCAGAAATTCGGACTAAATCAAAACACACTATGTGTATGCAGATTGTCAAAAGGTCATATCTCAAGAATAGATTTGGGTGCTGATATGGAGCTTTCAGAGAATGCTTAAAGGGGACAAAGGGTAATGGTGACAAAGCAATATGTCAAGAACTGCTTACATTATTAAGTTATACCTCGCATGGTTAGTTAGAACTAGCCAGAAGGCAGTATGTGTATACTATTGACGCTACTACGTCGATTACTGTAACTAATGACGCTAAGGGTATTATTGTGAAATTTTTAGGAAGCGTTTAGAGAGAGCTTTATGAAACGAAAAAACTATATATATGCTGGTTTTCGAAAGTGTATATAAGCAATATCATTGATAGTGCTCCTTTATCATAGCTAGCAATATCATTGAAACTTTTAAAAGAGCTCATTTCGATTAAAAATTAAAAGTTCTGGTGCCCTTTTTAAGAGTCAAAAATGATTGGAAGGCACGCAGCCCTCCTTGCAGGCTCATTAATTTTCCAAACACATCCAGACAAAATTTTTGAGACATCTGTTTTGTTCAGCATAGATGCACGGTCCAGTAACTATGTCTTTAAGGATATTCGGTATGTCAACACCCCACAGTTATTCAATTTGCCCAGTATGTTTAAAAACTAAATGTTGCTTTAAAACTAGATCAAATGTACCGTGTGTATGCTGGTTGCCAATAAGACATTTCAGCAATACCCCAAGAGTGACTGAGGGTATTAAGTTGAAACTTTCAGGGCTACTACTATTACTACTTTTGCTCTTACAATGTAACTAAATCAAATGAGCTCATGGGTATCCAAGTTGTCAAAGATCATAGACAGAATTTTTGGGAATAGTATTAAGTTTTATTTTTCAGGTCGTTTTTGAAGAGATGTAAAACTAAATTGAACAATACTGTTTTGTCAAGATTTTCAAAAGGGTGAATGCTGTTAAAAATAGTTGAAAGCGTTCCTCCAACATAGAAGCTCACAAAAATTAATCTAAAAAAACTTTCCATAAAATAAGTTTTTCTAAGAAAAGTAAAGAGCTATATTAAACCAAAATGAGTATAAATTAAGTCAAGTAAGCTTTCAAGCGTAAACCAACCACAAAGCACTATCAATAAATAAATGAAACCCATAACAAACAGAAATTACAATAATTAACTGAGTCAAACTGAAAACTACTTACTACTACTACTATCACTAACAACTCACCGCAGCACCAAGCCGCCTGAGAAAAATATGGGCATTGAAATATACTTTTTTTGGATTCTGGCCTCCTCCCCCCCCCCCCCCCCCCCCTACACAATCACCCGCCGCCAGCTTTTCATAATAGATAATGTTCAATTACACACTTTTCCTCGTTATTTTTGTTCGTCTTAATTCCCCTTTGGCTGCCCAATTTTACGTCTGGTGAGAATTTTCTGGGGGGGGGGTTCCTTGGAGCGATGACGCCGGACCCTGTTCTGATTGACACCACAAACCTGTCTGTATTCATTTGTGTTTAGTTTAAAAAAAGTACTACTCGAGATAATATGAAAGCTGACCAATCAAGACGTAGCTGCTTTTAGACATTTGATGTTAACCAAGAAGCGGCTATCTTAATTATATAGATAGTTTCAAATTGAAAAGGTAGAAGTATTTGTGTAAAAATTATTCGAGATTTGCTATTAATTATTTTTTATTACAGTTTCATTCTTTGGCCAGTTTTCTGTTCAGAAATCCGGTGCATGATGGAAGCGACATCTATGGAACCACTTTGTCTCGAACTGATGATGCATCGAAACGACAAGGAAGATATGAATTGTACAGTTCTTTGGTTGATTTCTTCCCCGATTATATGACACAACCTAAAGCGAACCTTGTTGACCTCATACCCTTGGATAACCTGTGATTTAAATTGTGATGTCAGCTACCGAGACTCTCAATGACATGCTTAAATAATGAATAGATGGACAACAGCTTTTAACGGATAGTTGATCTTATTTTCTGCTTTGTTTTTCTTGTTTGCCTGCAAATAAGCCAGCTACTGTCTAAAATAAAATCACAAAGAAAAACCAGAAACAGTGTTAATTTTTCCAAACATTAAAAACATTTAATACTCAACGAAAGATTTATTGTGGTTTCCTTTTCTGTTTGGAGTGATTTCAAGTATTACTGGTATATTCTTCGAGCATAAATATTATGTGTAGGACTAAAAATATTGAAAAAGTATGACTAGACAATGGAAAAAAAAATTCTGAAATCCCTTGAGGAATAAAAATTCAATAAAATTATGTATAAATCACTCCACATATTACTTTCAATAGGCATTTTATTGGGAGATAAAAACGCAAAAGAGCGGCTCTGTTTAACATTTATGTTGTACCAACATTTGACATTTAAGTCGTACGAACCGGCACAAATTTTGTATGTAAAGCTATTGTATGGACCTGTCTTTATTGACAGGTCCATAATATGTACCATAATATTGACATAATTTTGACTGGTCCATAATATGCGTCGAATGTGTAAATAACTCCAGTTAAATCTCCCCGAAGAGTTCCGAATTTTCTTTTGTTGTCCGATCTTATCAAAAGCAAAAAAGACATGAGCCACTTTTCAAGTTAAAAAAGCATTAGCCCTTAAACACTAGATTCTCACCCATGCTCTTCATTGTATTTTCTGGGTTTATTTCATTTTTATTATTGTTTATTATCCGTCAAGGTCTTTGTTAAGATATCTAGGTCTTACTATGTCCGAATAGCGCTTTAGTTTTCTTTATCAACGGATTTTCTCTTAGTTTTCTAGTTTCTGTTGAATGACTTCGGTAAATATGTACCCAAAAAATTAATCTTTCATGTTTATTTTTTGCGCATATAATTTTTTCTCAAATATTTATTGTTTGGGTAATCAATCTTTTAACCTTCTGTTTTCTGGCAATTTTTGCTTATTTGAATTGCGAGTTGTGTATTCCCTAGTGTATGTTGAATATTTTTTTTTTCTTCGGGGTTTAACTCCGATGTTGTTCTTTCTTCTTTTTGTGTGCGTGTGTGTGTGTGTGTGTGCACGTTCTGGGTATTTTCTTTGTTTAAGAATGCCAATATGTATGTATTGTGTGTTAGAATACAATTGTTCCCAAAAAACAGTTTGGTGTTTTTTACACTCATGAGTAGGTGAAATGAATAGAGCAAAGCTAGCTTATTAGGATAAGTCTGAAAGGATTCTCTAACAGTGAAGAGAGAACCTTGACTATGGTCAACATAATAACTGGTATTCCAATCTGAGCTAAAGGTTATACTCAAGTAAAAGTATGGTTTTGACCGGGCATTTGAGCAACAGAAATATTTTCGCCACCAATCTGTTAAGAAAAATTCGCTGAAAAATATATACACAATTTTCAGAAATCGCCCTTGCAGAAATACCCCTTTTTTCAGGGAAGAGAGGGGTTAGGAGAGGGAGAAATCTTGAATTTAAATTTCTGCAATATTTTCTGGATCGAAAAGTCATTTGCTATTAATTCAAGTCCTGAAGACCGAAAATGAATTTGGAAAATGGAATTTGACACTTGCCACCCTATTTCCACACTAAGCGAGATGAGAGAAGGTGAAAAATCAGAAGCTTAATTTGTGCAGTATCTAGTGGAATAAAATGTCTTCTTTTTAATTTAAGTCTTAGGAGACCAAAAATGACATCAGCATTGAGAAATTTTCGTCGTTTAGTATCCCGTTTTCTCCCTAAATGAGGTCAGAGGGGGATGAAAGCACCTTTTTTTGCTGTTGTCCTACTTTTTATTTTATCGGTGCTTTATAGCGATTTTGCGCCCTTCTCAGTTGAAATAGGGACTAATATTGGGTCGATCGTTTAGTCTTAACCTGACTTCAGAGGTGAGGGGGGGGGTAATTCTAATTACAACAATATTTTTGGCTGGAAGTTTCAGGGCTAAAGAGTTTTTTTTTCAGGGCTAAAGAGTGCAAATCGGAGCTGAAGATTTTCTTCAAATCATGTTTAAGGTTTGTCTTGACTCTCCCTTTTATATTTTCACCCTAACTCTTTACTGCTGGAGGGTGCGATGAGAACATCTTAAGATTGCCATTCTAACTTCGTTCCTGGATTTGATAAATGCTATTATTTATTGTAAAAAAAAACATGAAAAGTAAAAACTAATGCACAAAACAGCAAACAGGAACACTTCAATCACATTTTTGTTTGGGATCAAATCAAGGATCAAAATTTCGTTTTGATTAAAAACTTATTGAATAAAACCCAGAATTTGGTTTAATCAAATTGGTGTTCAAGATCATAATTGTCCAAAACAAAAGTTGAGGCAGCTTGTTCCATGGTGCTGGCAACAAGCAATAGTGCAGAAAATGTCACTCTATTCTCAAGTGTATCGAAGGCTATCACATTTACCTTTATAGCTGCAGTGAATCAGTTTGAGAAGACTTTCAGGAGCAGGCGGTATATCAGTCATAATGGGTATATAACCGTATGACGAAAGTTTGCAGATACTAGATACTGCAGACGAAAGTTTACAGCTCTGTCTTCAGATACTAGGGGTCTCGCTGAGCGCCAGCATGTCATCATTTGAAAAATAAACCACCAAGTATTGGTACTTTGTACCAGCTGGTGTGGGTGGTAAGTTTTCGAGATGGGGACTTTTGATAGAACAGACGCTATCGGAGTTCAAGTAAGGACTTGTCGGATATAGCTCTGTACAAGCATGGAAGAACCTTCTCACCCGCTGCAATCAGTTCTTCCATGTTTACTGAAGAACAGTAAAACATCTGACTGGCTTTAAAAAACCTGGCATCAGCTTTGGCGTTCAGTACTCAAGCTTTGCTAACAACGTGCAATCACGAAGTATTGTCACATCCTGAATAGGCGTGGACGAACAATATTGACTTTGTAAACTACCTTTCAGTTCAGACATCATTCCAGAAATTAAGATTCGGGATTCTCCCTAATTGTTCCTTCTTTTGCCTTAAAAAGAGGAATTTCTGCACGGGCGATTTCGAGCGATTCTGGATGTGTTATAAACCAATTTTTTCTGAAACTTTTGATATTCATTTGTGTGCGAATACTGCAAAAAATAATATTCCGATTTTTCATAACCCTCTGACCTCGCTTAGGGTGGAAATGGGAGCAGGGATAAGAATTGATTGAATTTTTTGATTCAGATGTCATTTTTGGTCTCCCCGGACTTAATTAAATAGGAAACAATCTTTGAAACTTGAAAACGTTTCAGAAATTTTCATTCGTGGTCCTCCCCGCCCCCTTTTTTCTTCTCTAATCCCTGAAAAGGGGGTATTTCTGTACGGGAGATTTCGAGAGATTCTTGATATGCTATGGCTGTGACTGTGTCTGTGGGTTTGTGTCTAAATTTGGGAAAAAATCGTGCTCATTTCTCTCTGAATTTGGTTAAATACCCCTGCTAACCTATCTCAACATATTGCCACGGTAGCGTCAATTAGCATGGACTAACTTGTTCTACAGTTTAAAGTTAAGCTGGGATGTGTTAGAGGAATTTTTTGACTGAGGGGGACTGAAATCTAACACTCAGTCAAAGAAATGAAGCATTTTCGTTAAACGGTCTCAGTAATATCTCTTAATGTAGGTTAAATTTACCTCGAACAAAATTTTGTATAATTTGAAGAAGAATATTATTCAAATGTGCGCTTGTTAACCAGGAGTGCATATTTGCCTCAAAGAAACGAGGCATTCTTATTAAAACCTCGGGAGGTGTTAAGAGAGTTTTTCTCTGACGGAGAGGGGGGCTGAAATCTAATACTCAGTCAAAAAAATAAGGTGGGGAAGATTGTGTGGGTGCTGGCCGTGGTTGCAATAATTAAAATAACCCTGTAAAGCTCTTTTAAAAGATAGATGAATTATTTATCTAAGAAAAATCCTCGCTTTTTAATGAGCACCAAGTAAAGAAAAAACCAAAAGAAATAAGAGAACAGAGTCTCTCAGACCCCGTAAAACTCTTTTAAGATATACAAGAAATATTTATTTAACAAAAATCCTCACTTTTTAATGAGCGTTAAGTAAAGAAAAAACCACAGGGACTCAGAGAAGAGGGTCTCTCAAACCTCATAAGACCCTTTTAAAGATACAAGAATTATTTGCTTAACAAAAATCCTTGCTTTTTATTGAGCGTTAAGTAAAGAAAAAACCACACAGAATAAGACAACAGAGTCTCTCAAACCCCGTAAAGTTCTTTCAAACGATGCAAGAAAAATCCTCGCATTTTACTGAGCACTAACTAAAGAAAAACCCACACGGAATCAGAGAATAGAGTCTCTCAAACCCCGTAAAGCATGTGGTTTTGCTCGTTCAAGATTGTCTCTAATATATGTATAAAATTCTGTGTAGTGAAGAGGAAAAGAAAGACTTTTTGATCATATATGAAGTTTCACCATATTCTAGCCAGTTGTGTATGATACTTTCGCTTTTATTCCATCTCTGATAGCACATCCAAGTTCCAGTACAGTAATAGACTCTATTACTAGTAAATGTGTTAAGAACAACCCCCCATATTATCTGATCCTAATGCAGACATTTATCGAATCTTAATGCAGACAAAAATCTTTGGAATATAAAGGTTCCCTGAGAAAAACACTGTGAAATAAAATGAAATCTAAAAAAAAATGCCTTGAAAAAAATCACCTTGAAACAAAATGAAATCCCGAAGAAAAAAAACGCCTTGAATTAAAAGAAAATACACCTTGAAAGAAAATGAAATCCCGAAGAAAAAAATCTCTTAAAGTATTATGTAACACCCGCATGTGTATCGGCATTGCGGAACTCCCTACGTGTGCGCTACCATTGCGTAACATCTCACGTGTGCGCCACTATTACGCAACACCCACGTGTGAACAGTCATTTCATAACCCCACATTTGCACTGTCTTTACATAATACCCCACGTGTGCGCTTTCATTGCGTAACATCCACGCGTGCACCATCATTACGTAACACCTGCATGTGTCCTCCTCAGTTACAAGCGGGGATTCCCCGTTTGACTAGCGGACTCTAACAAACTCTATTATGTTACAACCAAAAGTAAAAAAAAAACTATTATATAACATTTGCATACTTAAGCATTTCCCATTACGTAACAACCAAAGGAATCCTGAAGTTTTTTCCCTACACCCTTAGGTTTTTAAGTAATTCACACGTGCATCGTTTAGACAACATTTCCTATGACGTAGGTGTACTATACCATCACACGTGCTCTATAGAGCAAGACCCAAGTGCGCGTAATAACGTCTTGAGGGACTACTAGCTCCAATTGCACACCCCCTATGTATGTGCTTGGATCCAAAAAGGCATCACTACTGAGGTCAAGAGGGGTCCATATCCAGATAGTCATGGTGCATGGGGTATATAATATTTTTTCTCCACATTGTTGGGGGGCAACTGCCCCCCTTGTCCCCAAACGACGCCTCTGATTCAAATTTCATGTTTTGGGTGCCCTGTGGCACTTTATGATAGCGTTATGAAGTCAAATTTATAAAAAGAGATTAGATATAAAAATTAGCTTTTAAATGAGCCCTTAAATTGATATCAATGATGTTCTATCGCCACGCTAGTGGTAATGAAAAAGAAAAAGGACATCATTTCTACTATTACTGCTACTGCACTAGTCATAACAACTCACTGCAGCACTAAGCCTCCTGAGGCCAATATGGCTACGCACACTTCTATTCTACCCTAATCTATTTAAAGCCTCTCTATTTACATCCTCCCAAGATACTCCAGTTTCCCTTAAATCTCTCCTTACGGCGTCCGTCCACCAGAGTAGGTTTGGGGGCGGGGGGAGAGACCGAGGGGGCATTTTTCCCGGGTGCAGAAATTTGATGGGTGCAAAATTTGAAATAAATAATCTAACAGTTATAATCACTTTGTTATTTTTTCTTTTGATTTATTTCTATTGAAATAAAGTAGAAATGAAAATTAGGTTAAATTTGGCCTCAACAATTTTTGGGAGACATAGAGGGGGACTAATCAAGGTTTTGCGTAAGAGAGACTAGAACCGCCATTGCCTTCCATTCCGTTTGGGGACTACTCATGCATAAAAAGTGATTTTCCTTCTTCTTCAAGGTGGGGGGGGGGGCTCCAAATATCCTCGGTAGGGTTTTTTTCAATGGCAATTCCAATAGTGTACTCTTCATTTCGATCCGATGCCACATTGGAAGGGCTTTAAGCTGCTTTTCGTAATTCATGTAAGTTTGTTTTCAAAATAACATTTAGCCTACTGTTAAGATTAGTACTTATGTACCTATCACACTCATGAAATTTGCTGTGTTTGATATGAGAAAATCCGGTTTGTCTGTCTGCAACTGGTTATAATTAGCTCAGTCTTAGTGAGAAAAACTACGGTGCAGGTATATTTTAATTAAACATTTAATATAAAGAGGTGGTTAGGTATTTAATATATTACATTCTGAGCGGCCTGCTTTCCATAATTCTTTGTTGTAGTTTCTATAATTTTGTTGCTAGTCTTATAGTTTCATCATATTTTGGTATATTTCATTATGATTAACCTAACTTCAGTTCTTGCTTGTGTTCGGGATAATGCACAAGTACCTTAATTTTTACCGAAATAATAGTTACCTTTCCTGAATATGCTCAAATGACAATTTTTTCTCACTAAAACGCACTTCTAAACTTTTGGCCGTGGTTTGCTCTTTACGAAGTTGCACCTACTGCTGTAACCAGTAACAGGTTTAAGAGCGTTGTCAGGATTCCATAACCCTAATGATGGTCTTGAACTTGATTCACTTGAGTCCTAGCAGTGAATCATTTTCTTTTTGTAAGAACCCTTCCAGGAACCTTAATAGACATGTATTTACTGACATGTTTTAACAGTCTTGGATGTAAAACACCGAATAGGTTATCTTTGTGGAGATAGGCGCCAAACCAGTGCTTTATGACGCATTCAAGAAACTTCAGACATTTTGATTATAAACATAGCATCAGTCAACACAACAGAGTGTTGAACAGAGTTCACACTCTTTATCGTAATAAGTAGAAATTGGCATTGGGTTTCTTTCTTTTTGCGATTCGTCTCATTATCAAGGAAATTTTAATAAAACACTTACTTTCTGTATGTTGATGGTGTTTTGTTCTTTAATTTTAGAAGCAAGGCAATTTTTTTCAAGGAATATTCGTGGAATGACGAATTGCCCATTTTATACGTCAATAAAGTTTTCCTAAATATACGGTGGAGTGCATGATCTATGATAATGCAGACCTATAGGTAGATAAATTTTCGGTACTTGGGCATTATATGGGCATTTCTAAAAAGTCAAGTTTGGTTAATGCTAATGAAATAAAATAAAATAGGATGAATATATAATCGCTTATAAACAAATTTGGGCTATTCATTTGCACACTAGGGGGTGGGGGTTAACGAATTGCATATATTAAATACGTAACCTAACCTAGGTACCTTCCCCCCCCCTAAACCCCCAAAAAACAACAGTTTAAATATCGTATATGCAATGAAAACCACGCTATGCATTCCATTGCTTTACAGCGGTGTCTTGAATTAACCCGTCAAAAACGGGTTTTTCGTGACTGGTTTCCTTGTAACTGCCCATACAATGCCCAAGTACCAAATTTTCAAAACAAATTACGTTTAAGCAAAGTGATAAAAATTAGCTGGGGAGCTATCGTGTTCAGTGGGTACGTCACGTCAAAGAGAGGTGCTACCCAGTGGGAGGAGTAAACATAACCCTCATCATGGTTTTCAAGGGCCAAAGAGAATGCATGGACGCGGTACAAGCCCGATACTCTTTTGAAGATTACTTTCCATGGTTGAATTCGTGGTTCATGTCTCTCCTCTTAGTATCCTCGAATCGGCTCGAAACTATTCCAATTTGAACCAACCTCAGGAAGGCTCAAATCATAAAAACCCTGCAAAATGTAATTGTCATAAATTTAAGTTTATTTTTTTGGATTATAATTTCTACCGCGTTCTGTTTATATCTAAAAAACAAAATAGCTCTTGAAGCAGTTTATCGTAAAAATTGCAAATGACAAAAGCAACTGAACTGATGACTGAGAATATGTTAGCCAAAAGGTTTTATAAGTATTTTAAAACTGTGCAACAAATTAGTCATTTTCGAGACATCTTAAATTTATGGATTTCTTTCTTTTTCTTAAAGATAACATTTTTGGAAAATTTGTGAACCCCAGGTTTATTTTCATTGCATTGTATTTTCTTTTCATTGTATAAATTAAAAAAAATATTAAGGCAGAAAGTTTGAACTCTAGTATAGAGTTTGCCTTAAAGCTTCAAATATTACGAAGAATTTTTTTGATCCGACTTTACTGACTTTTCAGCAGTAAAAAATAATTGTCTTTTAACATTTATTTCAAATATCCAAGCTGTATGAAATATTGACACAAAACTGAGAAGAAATTTATATCAGAAACAGGAAACCCCGATTTTCAAAGGTATTCTTAAGCACAAATTGTTTTTATTGGATCAACATGAATTACATATTTTTAGCCAAAATAAAATGTCCAGAAAAGTTCTCAAGAGTTCTTTTGAAGTTTGAAGCTTCTTCTTTCACCACATTAACTATGGATTTATGTAGAAAAAAACGAAAAGATATAAAATATTTTTTTTTCCAGTTAATATTTTATAAATATTATTCATTCCATGTCAGTTATGTCAATAAAAAACGAACAGAAATTATTTTTTTTTTAATTCCACGAAAAAAAATTTTTCAAAGAAATGTAGTGAGCTCCATTAAGCCAAAAACGAGCCGAAATAAAGTCAAATAATCTTCCAAGATTAAAATTATTACAAATCACTGTTAATAAATAAATGTAACTCAAAACGAACGGAAATTATAATAAATAGCCGAGTCAAACTGAAAACGAGGAAAAATAAACTTGAACAGGGCTGATGACCCCCATGCCTTCTCAAGACCAGAATATAATTTGCGTTTGACTGAATACAAAATGCATTTTAAATGTTTTCACTTTTTTTACTTTAATAGAAACAAATTATTAAAACTTTAAGGAATAGAAATCAATATATTCAAATTAAACTGACAACCCATGGCCATTTATTTTTTTTTTCAGTAAAGTGCAAATTATGTTCTGGTCTTGAGAAGGCATCGGAATTACCAGCTCTACTCAGGGACGAATCTCTTTGGCATTTTTATTGGGGGCAAGAGGGGTCTATATCTGGATAGTCAAGGGGCATGGGATATACAATGATTTTTCTCCGCATTATTGGGGGGGGGGAGGGGTAAACAGCCTTCTCTTGCCCCCATTCCCCCAAACGACACCCCTGGCCCTGATCATGTTAATTTTTGCTCGTTTTGAGTTTGACTCGGCTATTTATTGTAATTTCTGTTCGTTTTGAGTTTCATTTATTTATTGATAGTAATTTGTGGTAGTTTTACGCTTGGAAGATTATTTGACTTTATTTCTGGTCGGTTTTGCTTTAATGGAGCTCTATAGTTTTCTTTGAAAACCTTGTTTTGTGGAAAACATTTTTTAAAGTTAATACCTCACTGGGCTAGCAACACGACAGGATATTTTTAATCTATTCTGTCTACCTACATGATTCACCTGACTTTTATTTATGAATTGTCAAACTTATTTGTCTTCGAACAATCATTTTCATTAGTCAAAAGCACCTTAGTTTTCGAACAGGAATACTTGATTTAAAAGCACCGAGACAACTTCCAAATGCCTTTTTTTTTATTAACGAAGAAAAGGGAGTTTTTTTTGTTGTTTTTTTTTTAAGAAAGGATAGAGCCAACATAACCGGAAACGAGCTAAAATAAAGCCATAGAAGAATACAAACTTGAAACAAACAGAAGTACTATGAATCAAACAGTTTATGGTAGCTGTTAGTAAGGAGCGACCCGGCTCAATAGTAACCGAAACTCTAAAAAACAGAATTTGATACCAATAGATACATCCAAAGAGTCAGATTTTTATGCTGATTTCAAATATATAAGTTTTGTCAAGTTTAGTCTTACCCATCAAAATCTACGAGCCTGAAAAAATTTGCCTTATTTTCAAAAAAGAGGGAAACAACCCCTAAATGTGATAGAATCTTAATGGAACTCAAACCATTAGATTCAGCGTAACAGAAAACCCTATTGTAGATGTTTCAAGCTCATATAGGCAAAAATGTGAAATTTTTTACTTATTGCAAGAAGAAAGATCACGGATGCGTGTTTATTTTTTTATTTTTATTTATTATTTTTTCCCCAGGGGTGATCGTGCCGATCCAATAGTCCTAGAGTATTGTGAGAGGACGCAGTCGAACGGAAATTAAAAGTTCCAGTGCCCTTTTTCAGTGACCAAAAAAATTGGAGGGCGACTTGGCACCCTCCCACGCTCATTTTTTTCCTGAAGCCACCCAATCAAAATTTTGAGATAGCCATTTTGTTCAGCATAGTCAAAAATTTAATAAATACGTCTTTGAGGATGACTTAATCCCCCATAGTTCCGGGGGGAAGGGCTGCAAGTTATAAGCTTTGCCCATTGTTTACGTATATTATTGGTTATTGGGAAGTATACAGACGTTTTCAGGAGGGATTTTTTATGGTGGGGGTTTCGAAGGAGAGGTTTACGTGGGAGGATCTTTCCATGGAGGATGTTTCCTTAGGGGAAGGGACATTTCTATGAAGGGGGTGCCAGATTTTCCAGCATTATTTAAAAAAAAAGATCAGAAATTAAATAAAAAACAAGTTTTTTTTAAACTGAAACTAAGGAGCAACATTAAAACTTAAAACAAACAGAAATTCTTACGTATATGAGGGGGTTCGCCTCTTAGTCAATACCTCGCTCTTTACGCTAAAGTATTTTCAGTACTTTCAAAAGAGCTATCTATTCAAATTAAAAGGCCTTTGTGATTCAGGGATTTGTGATTCAAACAAAATTCGAATTTTAGCGTAAAGAGCGAGGCATTGACTAGGGGCCAAATCCCGTCATATACGTAATAATTTCTGTTCGTTTTAAGTTTTATTGTTGTTCCTTAATTTTAGTTGAAAAAACTTCTTTTTTTAATTAAATCAGTTGATGAAATGCACAGTTGACCTTAACTTTCGACTAATAAAAACTTTCGACTAATAAAAAAGGCACTAGTCCTCTCAATTTCCAATCAAATGGGCCCTCTTTGAAGTGTCTACGACAAAACATTCTATAAAAACATTATATACCCCAAGGGCATAACTTAAGACCCTTGTCCCGGGGGCTATGGGGGGAGGGTTGTCATTCTCAAAGACAAAATTTCCAGACCTTTCAACTACGTTATCACAAAATTCGTCAGTTATCTGGGTAAAAACTTTAACTATAACTTTGAACTTAAAAGCTTAATTTTTTCATAATGCCCATTGCCTATACCTGTTTTGTCACCTTTAAAACAGGTGAAATGGGCGACTTTGATATTGATTGTGTTTTTTGCTCTTTTGGATTTTTTTGCTCTTTTGGATTCTTAAAAAGACTTCTTGTATTAAAAACTTGTTTTTAATTACAATTTAAAAAAATGTATTTTAAAGTTTTTTGGCTTCTTTATAGAATATATGTCATGTAGGCTAAGGCTGAACTGCTGCTTTTTTATTACTTTTGGCTGCTCTTTTTGATATTATTCGTTTTTTTTCTTTTGGGGATTCATTCCAAATTATAAATTGATAAATACCTAATATCAGTCAAATTATAAACTGCATCTAAAAGGAGTAAATTTATCAAATTGAAAAATACATGATGAACACTTCACATGAGAACACTTCAATTACAACAAAACACAACAAAACAACACAACAAAACAAAAT
>JAQQPU010002494.1:51741-64236 GCA_029168905.1 Artemia sp. Kazakhstan ARC1039 | reverse complement strand
TATTTGTGACGTCAACCATCATTTTGTTTGGGAGATCTTGATGTGTTTGATAATATCGTTTTCAATAACAGTTGGTGTAGTTAAATGATAACGAGACGATCCCTAAGACATAAAGGATTTGATTTCAAGCCTGTCTACGGTAACGGTTCTAATACATAAAAGTACACCAGAGTACCTAGTACCTAGTTCGGAAACGGAACTACTTATAATCAGAGTATCTAGTTTCTGAACTAGGTACTAGGTACTCTGGTGAATTTTTTTGTATTAGAACCGTTACCGTAGACAGGCTTGAAATTTTTTTTTTGAAACGAATTGGAAACAACTAAAAGATAAAAAAGAAAATTTTATTTTATCTAGACATTACGGAATATAATAAAAAAGGAATGAAAAGTGGTCAAATGGTAACCAGTCAAATGGTAACCAGTGGTCAAATGGTAAATTTTTTGTCTTTTAAATTTCTTTTATGAATAGTAAAATTGAAAAGACAAACAAATTTAACCTCCCTGGATTCTGAAAAATACTTTTTATTTATTTTTTTTCTTTCTCTCTTTGGGAGAAGAGCAGCTAAAAATAACATGGGAGGGGACTGGGGGGGGAATGGTTACTGTTTGACCACTTTCTGTTCCTCTTTTATTATATTCCTTAGTGTCTAGATAAAATAAAATTTCCTTTTTTGTCTTTTAGTTGTTTCCAATTCGTTTCAAAAAAAAATGGCAAGCCTGTCTACGGTAACGGTTCTAATACAAAAAAGTACACCAGAGTACCTAGTACCTAGTTCAGAAACTAGATACTCTGATTATAAGTAGTTCCGTTTCCGAACTAGGTGCTAGGTACTCTGGTGTACTTTTTTGTATTAGAACCGTTACCGTAGACAGGCTTGAAATCAAATCCTTTATGTCTTAGGGATCGTCTCGTTACCATTGTACTACGCTAACAAACGATATTATCAAACACATCATGATTTCGCAAACATAATGATGGGTGACGTCACAATCCCAGGTTAAAAAAATCATTATTGCAGGGGTAGCTGCAACCTAGTAAAGAACGAACCACAGCCCCTGGTAAAAATAAAAATTGTTGCAAAGAATAAACTCCTGCCTATACTAACTGAAATATTGAAGAAAATGCAATTTTCGACAAAAAAGACACGACCATAGTAGCCAAAAGTTCATCTTTAAGGACATTTCTAACTAGCAGCTGTTCATAATGTCATTGAAAAATAACACACTTTCGCTTGTAACCTTAGATTATATTCAAGCATTAAGTTAGGGGGGAGGGGTAAAATGGAAGGGATTGAGAAAATATTATAAAATAAAAATAACGAGAGAAATATTTCCTGAATATACAGCAGTAATAATATTATTAAACATATTCGATTAATTAATGTTCAAAATATTTTGTTAAACATTCATCAAAATATCACACGGCGGTTTCTTATTTAACTTTTGGTTTTAATATCATTGACTTTAAGCAGGGTTACCACCACAACCAAATAAAAATCACCAGTTTTTCACCAAGAAAATCACCAGAAATCACAAGATTTTCATCAAGAAAATCATCAGAAATCACCAGTATTTCACAAAAATCCCAAAAAAAATCGCCAGAAATCGGTGGTCAATAATGATAAGCTTTACACCAAAAAGACGCGTTGGGCGCCCTGAGCTAAGACACTATGTTTTTCAAAGGCCGTCAACTGCTCAAGAAGGAAGACAATTTGTACCTAAAACCGGAATTCCAGGCAAAGACTGAAATTGTTACCTCAAATCCTGTTACTGGACATGAAGAGACTTTTTATTTATTTAACTACTATTATACTTTTCTTTGTCTTTATTTTGCAAAATCTTTTCTTTTTCTTTTTTCTAGGTTTCCATTGAAAAGAATAACCCCAATAATCCTCTTTTGTCCTCAAATGCAATTTCATTTGCTTATGAGCGTTATTAATGCCCCTGCCATAGTTTGTATCCTTAGTGGTAAACTTTAGCTCTGAAAAAGACGACTCAAATGCTAGCAATTTATTATATATTTATTTTACTTCCGGAAAATTTTCGTGGGTCAAGTCTAAGCTGAAATATCAGACAAGCGGTGATAAATCTTTTTTCCTTTTTTCCTTAGACGAGAGCCCCTTGAGACTGAGCCCCCTGGCTTCTTGAGACTGTTAAGTCCCTTGAAAAAGACCTAGCCTAGGCTTCTGAATCTATGTTCATGTGGGACTATGCTTTCTTTACCTGAGAACTTTTTTTTCTTTTCTGAGCCTTGGAATTACGGAAAATTGAAAAATGGGGCAAGATTTTACCTCAACTATTATTTTTTGTCTATTGGAAATGGAGGGGGTTATTCTATTTTACTACGCCTGAAATATTCATAGTTTAGCTTAGTTTTTGTTCTGGAACCAGGCCAGAAATAAAACTATCAAAGTGAGGACATTTCATGCCATATTTTACACTATAAGCGACTTTAGAGTGTCGACCGGGGTTCTTCTACTGTATTTCACGATTCTTTCAGTTATAAATAAAACCATGTCCGAAACTAGTTATATAATCCCATTTGTTAATTTTTATTGTTATTATAAGAATTAGAAGCTTATTGAAGGAGCATTGGCGTTTTAGGAACAAGGAGCACTTTTGGGTTTCATCAATGAAACTCTCTTCGACTCATCAATGCTTAAGGAGGCCCTAGACGGTCAATCATTTTGATCAAAAGCTTCTGTCAATCGATTGACTCAAGTATGATTGACCGTCTAGCAACCTATTTGACGGTTGAGTCAAGCGTTGAGGGCGATTGATAGAAAGTTTGAATGATTCAATCGTTTTGATTGAAAGCAGTGTGTTGAGTAGCTTTGGTCGAGATTGAAGGGTTGATATTAATACTAATACTAATACTAATACTAATCGCTCGTTTTATGACTAAAAAGTACAGGGTATCATTTATAGCATTATATTCCCCTGTAGAACCGACTTACGGAGATGCTAGTGACTCAGACGAATTTTACTTACAGTTACAGAAGCAAACAGTCAGGCTCCCAGGCAGAGATATAGTGTTTTTATTAGGAGATTTTAACGCCCAGGTCGGTAGAAATAGGGGTAGATGGTATCATAATCTACGTTAATTTGGTGTAGGAAAGAAGAACAATGCTGCAATTTTGCTGCAATTTTGGTATGACAATCTAGTTATAATCAACACAGTGCTTGGATATAAAATTACCCAGAAGTTAATTTGGTATTCACGTGATGGTAAGACAGCAAACCTTGTTGATTATGTTATTTTAAACGGAAGACTGACATGATCAATACAAGATACTAAGGTGTATAGGAGTGCTGTTATAAATGTTAAAAGTAAAGATCGCCATCTAGTAGTGTCTAGGGTTAATTCAAAGCGGAAATTTCGGAAGAGTAACTAATTCCCGGGAAATTATGATGTCAGTAGACTCTAAGATGAGAAAATTTCCAGGAACAGTTGAATACTAAACTGAAAAGTTTAAAATTTGATAATGCAGAAGATAGATGGAATAATATTAGGGAAACAGTTTGTAAAGTTGTTAAAATTGTAAAGGTGTCTTAAGGAAGAAAATTAGGGACGCAGCTAGGAATATTAGTGAAAAAGCTTTATATTTAATTGAGAGGACAAGGAGCTTGTGCAAGAATTATCTGAGATCTTATGAAAACAAAAGGAATGTAAAGAAAATAGACCTTAGACCTTAGCTCCTCCTGTACCTCCAGAGGCACACAGGGCGTCCGTTAACAGCCTCCAATCATCCCGCAAATGAGCTGCGGCGTGAATGCCCTCCCACTCTGAGATTAAGGATGCGTGAAGGGCTCTCCTGTCCCGCTCATATGTCCTGTGAAGCGTGTTTTTGGGCCTTCCTCGCCGACGCGTGCCGTCTGGTTGCCACTGGAGGATCATATTCGGTAGTCTCAATCTTGGCATACGGATAACATTGCCAAGATAGCGCCATCTTCGTTGCCTGACTACATCAGCGACATCAGGCTGGTTTGTGTAGTGGCGAATTTCCATGTTTGTTATCCTATCCTTCCAGTGGATGTTTAGGATACGTCGAAGACAGTTGTTTTCATATGCAATGAGTCGTTTTTCCTGCTCAGCTGTGAGCAGGATAAACTAAGAAGGTGTGAAGTGGAGGCCATGGATAAAATTGCCGAGTAATTGGAAGATGCAGGCAGACGGCATAATAGTAAAATTTTGTATTATCATGTTAATAAATTGAGAGGAAGTAGTCAATCCAGACTTATCCCAGTTAAAGATAGGAACGGGGCCACAATTAGTGATGAGGAAAGAGTTAAAGGGAGATGGGCATAGCATTTTGAAAACGTGCTAAACCGAGACAGAGTGACAGGAAATGATATAGAAGAAAATAAGAAGTCTTTGATCCTTTGGATGTGAAAGAATATTTGTTTCGTGTGGGAGAATTAGCAACGGTACTAAATGGACTAAAAAGTAAAATGCCACTTGTGCTGGTACTGTGGTAAATGAGATTCTTAAATATGGTGGCTCTGAGGAAAAAAATAAGTTATAGAAGATTACGAATATGATGATAAAAGCTAGTTTGGTAGTTATCGAGGCATTAGCCTGGTCTCTGTAAGTAGAAAATTACTTAGTAATATGATGATTTTTAGACTGAGAGGTGCTGTAGAAAAAGTGATAAGAGAAGAACAGTACAGTCTTAGAAAGGGCAGAGGATGTGTCGACCAAGTTTTCACTCTTATGTTATTAACTGAGAAAATAATGAGTGGCAAAGCACCTATGGTCCTCAGACTTATAGATTATGAGCAAGCGTTCGATCTTGTCGGTAGAAGAGCTTCAGCAGAGGTCTTATCCTTGTATAGTATACCAGAAAAATACAATAAAGTGATTATTGCAATGTACGAGAGTAACACTGCAGCGGTTAAGGTATTAAATAAGGCTAGAAGCTGGTTTCGTATTAAATCAGGAGTTAAGCAGGGTTGTGTTCTACCTCCTTTTATATGGATCGTTTTGATGGACTTTGTCTTAAGGAGCACAGGAAAGGCAATGGGAGATCACAAAATAAAATCGAGAGGGAAAACTATCCTGGACTTAGATTATGTTGATGATTTAAGACTCCTAGATGAAAGTGGGAGCAAAATGAATGAGATTTTAGAGATTTTGCGAATTCACGTTGCTAGAATAGGTTTGAATATTAATGTTAAGAAGACTAAGTCGCCAAGACTAGGAATAAGTGAAGATGAAAAAATGACATTGGGTAACGAAAATATTGACCAGATGCACAGCTCCATTTACCTTGATAGTATTATTAGTAAAGAAGGTAAGAGCAGTGAAGGTATTAAAAGTAGAATTGCCACGGTCCAGGGTGTTTTTCACAGTCGAAAAAAGTTTGGAAGAATAGAAAAATAAGTCTGCAAACCAAGATTAGAAAATTGAGAGCTATAGTGATGAAAGTAGTAACATATCATGAGGTCCGAAACTAGATATAAAATTGGCCTATGACTAGAAATCTACTCATATTACTAACGGGAGTCCAAATGAGGCTTACTAAAAATAAACAAGAGGCTCTAAAAACCGCTCATAGCAACCAGAATCCAAATATATAAGAGTAAAAATATTATTTTAATTTCCAAAGAGAGAAAAGGGTTAAAAGATTTTGACTTACTTCATAGAGGGGAATATAATGCAACACCGCCATGTAAAACAGTACCTCAAATATCTACTTAGCCGATAAAGCTAAATTGTTGGAGAAACATGTTGAATAGATTCGGTTAAGTTAGGTTAGATATTTAATATAATGCGCTCTGGACGGCCTGCTTCTCAGATTGAACAACGTATAGTTGACATTATAGACTATCAAAATGTAGTTAACCAATTCTTCGATGTAAGTTAATTATAACTAAATAGTTTGTATATAATTAATTTAGATATTTCTCTATTCAAATAATTTGATGGATCTTGTATTTCAAACATATTTGTATTTCAGTATTTCAGTATTTCAACATATATGTATTTCAGTCATATTTGTACACGAAAACTTATTAAATCAAAAGAAATGAAGCACACAGAAGCACGATAAGTTAACGGAAAAAATCCAATGATAATTAATATTAGTTGTATTTCAACCTTCTTCTTCTTTATAAGCTAATATTCTATAGTATATTAATAACATACTGACTTCGTTTCAACTTTGACAATAGTCTGTTATTATCCAAAACTGTCTTACGTATAATCTTAGAATTTAAAACCAGCCTAATGCCAGCATTTCACCCTATTATATTTTAATAAACTGATAACCTGGTTTAACCTTGTCGAAGTGTCAATAGCATACGCCTTTATCTGTTCTTTTCCACATTATTGATAATTAGCAGACTCCATCTAAATATATTTCGATCTAATTTAAATGTGTTTACGTAAACGTGTTATAAAATGTATATTTAAATGTTGGTGGGGATTTTTTTTTAATGATAAATATATATTAAGCATGCTATTGATATACGGAAATAGGAAAAGGTTTATATATATTTTTTATGTTCAAAAAGTTCGATTGTTTTATCACTGATGACATAGAATGAAATTTTGAAAGTCGACATTAAAATTTTTCCTTAATTAAAAAAGTTGTTTTAATATCTGAACGATTTGAAGCACTAAAATATGGTACAGGCCTATGAAGGAAATGATAGAATAATGTCTTTTGAAAATTATTGTTTAGTATTGGGGTATGCAAAAACTCTAAATTAATAAAATCATATATATCTTAAGTGATGATACGACTGGCCTATGAGGGAAATGATAGAATTATGTCTTTTGAAAAGTATTGCTTAGTATTGGGGTATGCAAAAACTCGAAATTAATAAAATCATTATATTTTAAGTGATGATACGACGGCCCTATGCGGGAAATGATAGAATAATGTCTTTTGAAAAGTATTGCTTAGTATTGGGGTATGCAAAAACTTGAAATTAATAAAATTATATATATTTTAAGTGATGATACCAAGGGTCTAGGAGGAAAATGATAGAATAATGTCTTTTGAAAAGTATCACTTAGTAAAGGGGGAATGCAAAAGCTCTAAATTTATAAAATCATTATATTTTAAGTGATGATACGACAGGCCTGTAAGGGAAATAATAGAATTATGTCTTTGAAAAATTATTGCTTAGTAGTGAAGTATGCAAAAACTCGAAATTAGTAAAATCAAATACGAAAAAAAACAAAAAAACAAGCTCTTTTTCAAATAATAACAATAATAATAATAATACCACAAAAGATTTTCAAAATGAACTTTGAAAAATCAAGAGAATGTAACTGTGACAATGTAAAGCACCACAAAACATTGCTGAAATATTCCAACTCTTGAATTTCAACGAAAGAAATTCAAATGAACTTTGAAAAATCAAGAGAATGTAACTGTGACAAGGTAAACCGCAACAAAACACTACTGAAATATTCCAACTCTTGCATTTCAACGAAAGAAACTCAAAACTGAATTTTGAAAAATCTAGAGAATGTAATTGTGACAAGGTAAACCACGACAAAACACTAATGAAATATTCCAACTCTTGCATTTCAACGAAAGAAATCCAAAATGAACTTTGAAAAATCAAGAGAATGTAACTGTGACAAGGTAAACCATAGCAAAACACTACTGAAATATTCCAACTCTTGCATTTCAACGAAAGAAATTCAAATGAACTTTAAAAAATCAAGAGAATGTAACTATGATAGGGTAAACCACGGCAAAACACTGCTGAAATATTCCAACTCTTGCATTTCAACGAAATAAATCCAAAATGAACTTTGAAAAATCAAGAGAATGTAACTGTGACATAGTAAACCACGACCAAACACTACTGAAATATTCCAACTCTTGCATTTCAACGAAAGATATCCAAAATGAACTTTGAAAAAATCAAGAGAATGAAATTGTGACAATGTAAAGCACAAAAAAACACTACTGAAATATTCCAACCCTTGCATTTCACGAAATAAATTCAAATGAACTTTGAAAAATCAAGAGAATGTAACCATGACAGGGTAAACCACAACAAAACACTACTGAAATATTCCAACTCTCGCATTTCAACGAAAGAAATTCAAAATGAAGTTTGAAAAATCAAGAGAATGTAACTGTGACAAGGTAAACCACGACAAAACACTACTGAAATATTCCAACTCTTGCATTTCAACGAAAGAAATTCAAAATGAACTTTGAAAAATCAAGAGAATGTAACTGTGACAAGGTAAACCGTAGCAAAACACTACTGAATTATTCCAACTCTTGCATTTCAACGAAAGAAATTCAAATGAACTTTGAAAAATCATGAGAATGTAACTATGACAGTGTAAACCACGACAAAACACTACTGAAATATTCCAACTCTTGCATTTCAACGAAAGAAATCCAAAATGGACTTTGAAAAATCAAGAGAATGTAACTCCGACATGGTAAACCACGACAAAACACTACTGAAATATTCCAACTCTTGCATTTCAACGAAAGAAATCCAAAGTGAACTTTGAAAAATCAAGAGAATGTAATTGTGACAATATAAAGCACAACAAAACACTACTGAAATATTCCAACTCTTGCATTTCACGAAAGAAATTCAAATGAACTTTGAAAAATCAAGAGAATGTAACTGTGACAAGGTAAACCACAACAAAACTTTACTGAAATATTCCAACTCTTGCATTTCAACGAAAGTCATTCAAAATCAACTTTGAAAAATCAGGAGAATGTAACTGTGACAAGGTAAACCATAGCAAAACACTACTGAAATATTCCAACTCTTGCATTTCACGAAAGAAATTCAAATGAACTTTGAAAAAAATCATGAGAATGTAACTATGACAGGGTAAACCACGACAAAACACTACTGAAATATTCCAACTCTAGCATTTCAACAAAAGAAATCCAAAATGAACTTTGAAAAATCAAGAGAATATAACTGTGACAAGGTAAACCATAGCAAAACACTACTGAAATGTTCCAACTCTTGCATTTCAACGAAAGAAATTCAAATGAACTTTGAAAAATCATGAGAATAAAACTATGACAGGGTAAACCACGACAAAACACTACTGAAATATTCCAACTCTTGCATTTCAACGAAAGAAATCCAAAATGAACTTTGAAAAATCAAGAGAATGTAACTATGACAGGGTAAACCACGACAAAACACTACTGAAATATTCCAACTCTTGAATTTCAATGAAAGAAATTCAAAATGAACTTTGAAAAATCACGAGAATATAACTGTGACAAGGTAAACCACAGCAAAACACTACTGAAATATTCCAACTCTTGCATTTCACGAAAGAAATTCAAAATGAACTTTGAAAAATCAAGAGAATGTAACTGGGATTTTTTGTTTTGTTTTATGTTTCATTTCTTTCGAAGACATGTAAAAAAAAATATCATGTTAAAAAAAGAAAGTAATAAAAAAAAGTTAAAAAACAAATCGAAAAAAAATTAAAAAAAATGGGGGGGGGGGGAGCAAAAAGTTGGAGGGGAGGGGGCGCCTTTCTAGTTTGGGGATAGGGGACCTTTGGGGGGTTGATGTCTCTGCTGGTTAGGGTCGTTGGTGATAATGATCCTTGATGGTTCGTACTCACATACACCTTACTACTTGATTTGCAAGGATTTCTAAGGTTAGTTCTGAATTTCATTATTAAAATTCTTTTTGCCATCTACATCTCTCTTACTATCAACTTTTTAGTATACTAACGTTCGACTCTATTTTAAACTGACAACACTGTTCAAAGACCACTTGTGTATTATACAGAACACATCGGAGAGGTAGAGCTAGGTCAACTCACAATGTCATTCTATCATCATTAACCATTTTCATAGATTTATGTTGCCCCAAATTTATAACAAATTGCCTGAGTTAACAAGCCCTCGTTAGACTCTATTTTAAACTGACAACACTATTCACACACCACTTGTGTATTATACGGAACACATCGAAGAAGTAAAGCTAGGTCAACTTACAATGTTATTCTATCATCATTAACCATTTTCATAGATTTATGTTGTCCCAAATTTATAACAAATTGCAAATTTGCAAATACTATCTAGCTCTGTTTTTTTGCCTGTTATTCATTTAATATCGTTCGTATAGTCCAATTCGCGAATCCCTTATCCTTTTTTTGTCTCCACCTTCATAACATCCAATCACTAATTAGAATCATTCACGCTCCTGTTATTCAAACATTAATTAATATCGTTCATAGAGTTCAATTCGCAAATGTTAAACCCTTTTTTTTGTAAATAGAGTTATTTGTTTTGGTAAATGATTCAACAGCATATTGGCATCAATTCTAGACATTTTATATTCTTAATCAAACTACTCTAGAGTTAAGGCAATTGTCCAAAAAAATATATCGCTTTTTGCAAGGGGAATCCCCACTCGTTTGGAAAGGTACCAAGGGGACATAAGCAAATAGCATGTAGTTTCAAAACGTGTTAATAACGTGTAGAGGTCCCATAGAATAACATTGGAAGGAACATAAGGCCATAGAATAGCATGGGAGGGAACATAAACCCTTAGAATAGCATAGGAAGGAACATAAACCCTTAGAATAGCAGAGGAAGGAACATAACCCACCCAAATCCATAAGTACATGCTCTGGAAAGACGCCAGGGAACATAAGGCAAGCAAATCCATAAGTACACGCTCTGGAAATGTTTTTCCTATAGCTTCAAGCAAATAGCATGGTCCTATTGCGGTCGTGGAATAGCATGGTAATTCCTAGTGCGGTCAGCAAAGTATAAGTTAGCAATCTACTTATACTGATATGTATTAATCAAAATGTTAATATTATTTGATTTATAAAAGTAAAAACATTTATGTTTTTTCAGTAAAGTGCAAATTTGTTCTGGCCTTGGGAAGGCATAGGGGTTTTGCGCCCAACTTATGTTAATTTCTGCTCGTTTTGACTTTGACTCGGTTATTTATTGTAATTTCTGTTCGTTTTGGGTTTCATTTATTTATCGATGCTGATTTGTGGTAGTTTTACGCTTGGTAGATTATTTGATTTTATTTTGCTCATTTTTTGTTTAATGGAGTTCTTTACTTTTCTTTGAAAAACTTATTTTTTGGAAAAAGTTTTTTAATTAATCAATAAATAAATGAAACCTAAAACAAACAGAAATTAAAATCAAACAGTTCGTGGTAACGAACTGTAAGTAAGGAGCGACCCGGCTCAATGGTAACCAAAACTCTAGAAAACGGGTTTTGGATACCAATAGATACATCAAAAGAGTCAAATTTTACTGCTGATTTCAAATATATAAGTTTCATTAAGTTTAGTCCTACCCATCAAAAGTTACGTGCCTGAGAAAATTTGACTGATTTTCGAAAAAAGGGGGAAAGACCCTCTAAATGTTATAGAACCTTAATGAAAATCCCACCATCATATTCAGCGTATCAGAGAACCCTAGTGTAGAGGTTTTAAGCTCCTATCTACAAATGTGGAATTTTGCATTTTTGCCAGAAGAAAGATCACGGATACGTGTGTGTTTTTTTGTTTGTTTTTTTTGTTTGTTTTTTTTCCCAGGGGTGATCGCATTGACCCGGTGGTCGATGCGACCCAGGGCTCATAGGAACGGAAATTAAAAGTTCTAGTGCCCTTTTTAAGTGACCAAAAAAACGGAGGGCAACTAGTTCCCCTCCCACGCTGAATTTTTTCCCAAAGTCACCCGATCAAAATTTTGAGATAGCCATTTTGTTTAGCGTGGTCGAAAATTTGATAACTATGTCCTTTAGGATGACTTAATCCCCCGAAGTCCCTAGGGGGAGGGCTGAAAGTTATGAACTTTACCCAATCTTAACATATAGTATTGGTTATTGGAAATGTACAGACGTTTTCAGGGGGGATTTTTTCTGGTAGTAGCGGGGGGGGGGGGATCTGGGTAGGTCAGGTGTTATTTACCAGGCATTATTTAAAAAAATATCAGAAATTAAATATAAAGAACAAGTTTTTCAACTTAAAGTAAGGAGCAACATCAAAGCTAAAAACGAACAGAAAATATTACGTATATGATTGGGTTCACCCCCTAGTCAATACCTCGCTCTCTAAGCCAAAGATTTTTTAGTACTTTCATAAGAGCTATTTATTCTAAATAATGGCCTTTGTGATTAAGGGCTCATTTTTAAAGAATTGGAACAAAATTCGTACTTTAGCTTAAAGAGCGAGGTATTGACTAGGGGGTGAACCCCCTAATATACGTATTAAAAATATATGAATATAGTAGTTCGTTACGTAAGTTAATTCGTAAGTTACGTATATTTATTACAAATAAAAACGTCCTTAAATAAAATTAAACAAGTTTCGAAAAAGCCATTTAACCAAATAAAAGTAAAATTAATATGCAAATTTTGTTTTAATTATTCTTGTACGGTGAGCCAAAATCAAACCCTGCATTAGTTCAAAAACATTCAAAAATTAAATAAAAAAAAACAAGTTTTTTTAACTGAAAGTAAGGAACGACGTTAAAACTTAAAACGAACA
>JAQQPU010002494.1:18457-38459 GCA_029168905.1 Artemia sp. Kazakhstan ARC1039 | reverse complement strand
CCCTCTCACGCTCACCATTTCCCCAAACACATCCAATCAAATTTTTTTTTAGATAGCCATATTGTTCCACGCAGTTTAAAGTTCAGGAAATTATACCTTTGAGCAGGACACTCCCCCCAAAGTCTTCAGGGCAAGGGTTATAAGTTATGCCCTGGGGGCATATAAGGTTTTTACTGAAATGTTTGTCGTAGAAACTTGAAAAAGGGCTCGTTTGAATTGAAATTCAAAGGGCTAGTGCCCTTTTTAATATTCGAAAGTGATTTGAGGGCAACTAGCCCCCCTCTCTCGCCCACCTTTTCCCCAAACACATCCAATCAAAATTGTTAGATAGCCATTTTATTCAACGCAGTTGAAAGTTTGTGGAAAGTAGGTCTTTAAGGATGACAACCCACCCCCTCCCCACAACCCTTAGGGCAACGGTTGTAAGTTATGCCCTGGGAGCATGTAAGATTTTTATAGAAAGCGATGCTGTAAAAACATCAAAAAGGAAATTATACCTTTGAGCAGGACACTCCCCTCACAGTCTTCAGGGCAAGGGTTATAAGTTATGTTGACACTTATGTAAGTGAGGTAAACACATCCAATCAAAATTTTCAGATATGCATTTTTTTCAACTTAGTAGAACGTTCTGGAAATTAGGTCTTTGAGGATGACGGCTTCCGCCAGTCCTCAGGACGAGGGTTATAAGGTATCCCCTGGGGGCCTGTAAGGTTTTTATTGAAAGCATTGTCTTAGAAGCTTCAAAAGGGCTCATTTGATTGGAAACTGAAAGGGCTAGTGCCTTTTCTAATAGTTGAAAATGATTAGAGAAAGACTAACGGCCCTCTCACGCCCACGATTTTCCAAGACATATCCAATCAAAATTTTGAGATAGCCAATTTGTTTAACGTAGTTGAAAGTTCTGGAAATTAGGTCTTAGAGGATGACAACCACCCTCACAGCCCTTAGGGTAAGGGTTGTACTTTATGCCCTGCGGGTATATAAAGTGTTTATAGGAAGTGTTGTCGTAGAAACTCAAAAAGGGCTCATTCGATTGGAAATCGAAAGGCCTAGTGTGCTTTTAATAGTCGAAAGTGATTGGAACGCTGAACACTTTTATAGTAAAGATCGACATGGGCATAATGTATTAGTTTTTTGTTGTTGTTGTTGTTTAGACCAGGGCACTTTGTAACGAAGGAGTTGTCGTAGGAACTTAGAAAAGGGCTCATTCAATTGAAAATAGAAAGGGCTGATGCCCTTTTTAATAGTCGAAAGTGATTGGAAGGCAACTAAAACCCCTTCCTCTCCCACCATTTTCCCAAACATATCCAATCATAAATTTTTAGATAGCCGTTTTGCTTCACGCAGTTTAAAGCTCAGGAAATTATACCTTTGAGCAGGACAATCCCCCCGCAGTCTTCAGGGCAAGGGTTATAAGTTATGCCCTGGGGGCATATAAGGTTTTTATTGAAATTTTTGTCGTAGAAACTTGAAAAAGGGCTCATTCGATGGGAAATTCAAAGGGCAACTAACCCCCCTCTCACGCTCACCATTTCCCTAAACACATCCAATCAAAATTTTTTAGATAGCCATTTTGTTCCACGCAGTTTAAAGTTCAGGAAATTATACCTTTGAGCAGGACACTTCCCCCCCCCCCCACAGTCTTCAGGGAAAGGGTTATAAGTTATGTTGACACTTTATGTAAGTGAGGTTAACACATCCAATCAAAATTTTCAGATATCCATTTTGTTCAACGAAGTAGAAAGTTCTGGAAATTAGGTCTTTCAAAATTTTTATATCCAATCAAAATTTTGGGAAATCCATTTTGTTCAACGTTGTCGAAAGTTCTGGAAATTAGGTCTTTTAGGATGATAGCCCCATCAGAGCCCTCAGTGCAAGGGTTGTAAGTTATGCCCTGGGGTATATAAGGCTTATATAGAAAGTTGTTGTAGAAATGTCAAAAGGGGCTCTTTTGATTGGAAATTGAAATTGCCCTTTTAAATGATCGAAAGTGAGTTGGAGAGTAAGAACAACATTTTGTTCAACCTAGTTGAAAATTCTGGAAATTATGTATTTAAGGAGGACAAACTCCCCAGAGTCCCCCGGGCAAAGGTTATAAGTTACGCCCTGGAGGCATATAAGGTTTTTAATGATAGAGTTGTCGTAAAAATTTCAAAAGGGGCTCATTCAATTAGAAACTGAGAGGGCTAGCGCCCTTTTTAATAGTTGAAAGTGATTAGAGGGTAACTAACCCCCTCTCACGCCCACCCTTCCCCCAAACATCCAATCAAAATGTTCAGATAGCCATTTTGTTCAACGCAGTAGAAAGTTTTGGGAATTAGGTCTTTGAGGATGACAACGCCCCCTCAGCCCTCAGGGCGAGGGTTGTAAGTTATCCCCTGGGGGCTTATAAGGTTTTTATTGAAAGCGTTGTCTTAGAAGCTTCAAAAGGGCTCATTTGATTGGAAATTGAAAGGGCTAGTGCCTTTTTTTAATAGTTGAAAATGATTAGAGAAAGACTAACGCCCCTCTCACGCCCACGATTTTCCCAGACATATCCAATCAAAATTTTGAGATAGCCATTTTGTTTAACGTAGTTGAAAGTTGAAAGTTTAACGTAGTTGAAAGTTCTGGAAATTAGGTCTTAGAGGATGACAACCACCCTCACAGCCCTTAGGGTAAGGGTTGTAATGTATGCCCTGGGGGGCATATAAGGTGTTTATAGGAAGTGTTGTCGTAGAAACTCAAAAAGGGCACATTCGATTGGAAACCGAAAGGCCTATTGCCTTTTTAATAGTCGAAAGTGATTGGAAGGCTTGACACTTTTATAGTAAAGATCGATATGGGTATAATGTATTAGTTTTTTGTTGTTGTTGTTGTTTAGACCAGGGTACTTTGTATCGAAGGAGTTGTCGATTGAAAATTGAAAGGGCTGTTGCCCTTTTTAATAGTCGAAAGTGACTGGAGGGAAACTAATCACCCTCTCATGCCCACACTCCCATTTGACTTTATGTTTAAAAACTAAATGTTGCCGTAAGATTAAATCAAAACGCACTGTGTTAATGTTAATTCCCAATAAGACATCTCAGCAGTATCCCAAGAACGACTGACGGTATTATGTTCAAACTTTCGAGGCTGCTTCTGCTCTTAAAATTTAACCAAATCAAAATAGTGTAAGTGTATCGAAGTTAACAAAGAAAGTAAACATATTTTTTTACGAATGGTATCAAGTTTTCCATTTCAGGTCAACTAGAGGAGGTATGAAACTAAATTAAACATTACTAGTAGTGTCCAGATTTTTAAGAGGGCGTATGTTGCTAAAAAATGCTGAAAAATGTTCCTCAGCATACAAATAGCAGGCCAAACTATAAAGTCTTAAAAAAAACGAAACTATTTAAAGTATTATTTTCTTTTTCCCTGAAAAGACTATGTCAATATAAAACGAACAGAAGTTAATTTAAAAACAAATTTCACAAAATAAGTTTTTCAAAGAAAAGTAAAGAACTCCATTAAACGAAATTGAGATAAAATAAAATCAAATAATCTACGAAGCGTGAAACTACCATAAATCAGCATTGATAAATAAATGAAACCCAAAACGAACAGAAATTGCAATAAATAACCGAGTCAAACTAAAACGAGCAGAAATTAACATAAGTTGGGCTCAAAACCCCTATGCTTTCCCGAGGCCAGAACATAATTTGCACTTTACTGAAAAAAATACAAATGAATGTGCATTGTCAGTTTAATATAGATATACTGATATTTAGTAATCAAAATGTTAATATAATTTGATTTATTAAAGTTATAAAAGTAAAAACATTTATACTTTTTTCAGTAAAGTGCAAATTTTGCAAACTGTGTTTCAAACAGTTCGTGGTAACGAACTGGAAGCAAGGACCGACGCGGCTCAATAGTAACCGACCCTCTAAAAAACAGAATTTTGATACCAATAGATATATCAAAAGAATTGGCTTCGTATGCTGATTCCAAATATATAAATTTCATTTAGTTTAGTTTTACCGATCAAAAGCTGCGAACCTGAGAAAATTTGTCTAATTTTCGAAAACGGGGGAAATCCCCATGAAGTCATAGAATTTCAATGAAAATCAGACCATCAGATTCAGCGTATCAAAGGACCCTACTGTAGAGGTTTCAAGCTCAAATCTGCAAAAATGTGGAATCTTGTAATTTTTTGCCAGAAAAACAGATGAGTGTTTATTTGTTTTTTTGTTTTTTCCCCTGGGGTGACCTTATCAACCCAGTGAGCTTAGAACGTCGAGATACGGCTGATTCTAACGGAAAAGAAAAGTTCTAGTCTCCTTTTTGAGTGACCAAAAAAATTGGAGGGCAATTAAGCCCCCTCCCACGCCATTTATTTACAGAGTCGTCCGATCCAAATTTTGAGATACCTGTTTTCTTCAGCAGAGTTGAAAGGTGCAATAACTATGTGTTTGTTATTGAACAAAACTTAACTTTTGTACCTCAACAACTAAAATATTTGGTTCTAAAAATCTGGACAGAGGTAGCATTTTTTTTTTTTTTTTGTCTATTGGTATCAAAATTCCGTTTTTCATAATTTCGGTTACTATTGAGCCGGGTCGCTCCTTACTTACAATTTATTACCACGAACTGTTTGATCACCCACCAAAATCCAAACAGAGATCAGTGAAATATTGATCGTTTTTTCTGCATTACCAAAAGTATTGTAATCATAAAACTTTACAGTTTCATGAAATGTAATTAAACAAATAGAAAAGGTTTTTCAACTAAAGTAAGGTGCAAGTTTAAAACTTAAAATGAATACAAATTTCTCTGTATATAATAAGTTATGCCGGGAAGACTTTGTCTGATGTTGACTTTGCCGACGATGTAGCCGTCATTAGCAAAAATTTTGACCAACTTGAGTCTGCACTCGAGACGCTCTCCTCCACTGCCTCCAGTGTTGGGCAGCAAATCAACTGGAAGAAAACGAAAATTATGCCCATAGAAAAGACCACATCAGCATCACCCTTAACTGTTGCGATCAACGGCCAAGCTGTTGACGTGGTACGGCAGTTCACTTATCTCGGATCAATTATATCATCAAATGGCACAATTGATGCCGAAATCTCAGCCAGATCAGCCAAGGCAAACTCTATATTCGGACGGCTCCAGAGGACAGTCTTCCACAAACCGCAAATTAGTCGCCTTACTAAGGCCCGTATCTACAACGCCACAGTCTCAAGCATCATGCTGTACTCTTCTGAGACATGGCCGATAACCCAGACACAGCTAAGAAATGTCGATGCCATCCAAACTAGACACCTGTGTCGAGTTGAAGGCTTCAAATGGTATGACAAGATCCGCAATACTGAGATCCTGAGGACCTTCAAGTTAGCGAACCTCTCCACCCAAGTAGAAGCTTGTTCTCTAAGATGGTACGGCCATTTACTCCATCTCCAACCAACTACCCCTGCAAGGATCAAATCGAACTTCAATCCCTCGATTGTCTGGAAACGTCCTCGAGGGAGGCCGCGCACCAGATGGGCTGATGTTATAAACCAACGCCTCTTCAACCGCAACATCGACCCAAATGAAGCCCCGACCTTAGCCCCGGACAGGGCTGCTTGCGGAAGACTGACAACGCTGTCAACCAGTTTCCTCTACGCTGGTGACCCTGCCGAGCAAGAGTGTCAAGTCAAGTAAGTCAAGTATATAATTGGGAATGCCCCCTTCTCATCACCTTACTCATTAAACAAAAGTTTTTTAGTGCTTAGAAAAATACTATTTTTTTTACAATTGCAAATTTTCTTTAAAAATTTTGAAAAAAGCCGAACTTCTGTAAAGACTAAGGAGCTAAGGAGGAGACATCCCCCTTCATATAAAGAATAATCTGTTCAAATAGGTTTCAAATCCGTTCCTTACTTTCAGATGGAAAGCTCTTTTTTTATTTAGCTTCTGTTTGGTTTCCAAATCATACCCCAGGCCTAACCGAGATATAATTTGAGGTATCGGTCCCTGAAATCCCTGGTTAATTTTTTTTTAAATGTGTAAATCAATAATTGTACGTTGATTAGTACCGTCCTACGTTTAAATTTGCAATTTCAATTTTGAATAAAATTTGAATATACTTAAAAATTGGTGATGAATAGTAATTTTGGTAAAAAAATCCTTGTTAATATTGCTGCTAAAGAATCTTGGTTGGATGAAAAGGAGTATTATTGTTTGAATAGATGGAAATTCTCTGAGACTTTTGATCTTATACATAAGTGAAGCCATAACAATCTCTACAATAGGACTTTTTATCGATAAATACATTAGATACATTTGTTTAAATAAATTCATGTAGAAGTACTTCATCTAAACAGAAAAATGAAAAATATTTTCATTTAAAATTGCTGAAAATTAAGTTCCTAGCAGTATTTGCCACCCCAAAGAAATTTACTGGTGGGGCTGATGATGGCCTACCTTGTCTTTTCCCCCTCTGTGCTGGTAGATATATGAATGTAACATTTTAGATGTATAGAGAAACAATTTAATTAAGTCCTACTCCCCAACTACCTCTGTCAAAATTTATCTGAAGCCTCATGAAGAGTAAGCAGTTTGTCCATTAAAATGTACTTTTTTAGAAATGTACCCTACCCCCACCTAAGCAATGACCCAAGCCCCCCTCATTATAGCTGATACGCAATTACAGATCACCAGACGTAGCCTAATTTCATTACAAATAAAGCGAATCAACTTGGCTGAATCCAGTACTGCCACCGTGTGACATAACTTCTTTTGCAACTGGGAAGTCTAAAATATAGTCATTGATACTTTTAAATCAATTAGCTTCGCAGAATTTTAAATTGATTGCAAATTCGTCCTCTTCAGGGTAAAGTCGTAGTTTTGTGCCCTAAAATGGCAGAAAATACGATTTCCACCCGACCCAATCTGTATGGTCACTTAAAAAAGAGCTTTAAATTTACGTTTGATGAGCTCCCTCCCAATTATCTTGGATCTCTGGTTTAATACAATCACCCCTTGGAAAAAAAAAACATATAAACATGCATCGACGATGTTTCTTCTGAAAAAAAAGCGAAAATCCATGTTTTGAAGATCTGAGCTTGAAACCTCTACGGTAGGGTTCTCTGATACGATATATCTTATAAAGGGATTTTCAATAAGGTCGCTTGCTGTTTTGGGGGTGGTTACCCTTTTTTCAAAAAGCAGGCAAATTTTCTCAGATTTTTATTATTGGGTGGTTAACAATAAACTGAAAATTTTCTATATATTTAGAATCAGCATAAAGAGCCAATACTGCCGGTGTAGCAACTTTCCTGAGAATTCCATTTTCATTTTTAGTGAATATTGGCCCAAGTCACTTTTTACTTCCAGTTTTTTATCACAAACTATTTTATAAGACTCTCTTCTGAGGAATTTTTTTTGAACCTGTTCATTTTATTTAGTTGAATAGGACAATAAAAAGAAATATGATCAATTTGACAGCTTGATAGTAAGTTTAAAGTTTATTTTTCTTTCACTATTCTATTTTTTTTTTTACGTCTGAATATATACGGGATTTAAGTTCGAGGGGGAGAATTGTCCTGTTATGAAATAAGACATTTGACATGGCCGGTATAAAATCAAAACGTGGTATCTATGCAGGCAGGATGATTTTTGGGTATCTCTACTCTTTCTGTAAACTATTCTAAGGCGTAGGAAATGGCATAAAGACAAGTCTACATCTGTTATTATCTACAGCAGCAATAAATCTTTCTGTAATTTTGGCTTGAGTTTGATTTTCTTTTAGGATTAAATGCATAATAATAAATATATTATTGGTTAAATAAATTGATTCTTTTGCCAGGAGCCCTTGTCGTTTAAAATTTCCTGTATTTTGTTTCATTTATATGCAATTTAATTGCTCTTTTTATTTGAGAGTTTTTTCCTAAAAGTGTTTAAAAATAAAATTATTCATACAAACAATTTCCAGAAATATATTCCCTGTCACCCAACCACCGCTTCTATTTTGGCGTCTGTCTCCCCCCCCCCAGGAAAATTTTGTGCCGTGCCCTTGCTGTAATACTTATATAATATTAATTAATACTAACTGTAAGTATAAGCAAATTGAAGAGGACAGACCGGATACCCCTTCCTCTGAGGGATAGCCCATGCCGATCGACTATCCGGATATGAACCCCCTCTTTCCTCCCCAATAAAAATGCCAGAGCAACGCCCCTGATTACATCTAAGCATTTAATTGTTGCAATATAAATAATCTATACAAGCAGAGCAATGGATTTATTTATTTTTGCCTAGTAACGTGATCGGTCATAGGGGTATCCAATTAGGTACAGAAGTTAAAGAAGATCTCATCCTCCTGATTTGTAATGAATGGCGGAGCGGACCCAACTGTATAGAGCCTCAGATATCAAAGGCCATTGTATTCACACGCCGCATGGCTGAGCTTGTAGTCACGCCACAGACTACCAACCTAGGCCAAGACTTGGCCTAACCTTCCTAAGGTTATCTTCGAAATGATTTCAAAAGAGGATATCCAGAGTTTTTCGATCAGCTTATTGAAGCAAAGGTTAATTATGAGGACCAGAAATCCAATATAACTTTTGGTTCAAAAATCAGAATAGGCAGAGATGTAGCTAGGGTTTGGAGTTTGGAGGGGGGATATAAAGAATGTGCCGAAAACATCGGCCCCTGTGCAGAAAAATTCCGACACATAAGCTAAATTAAACTAAAAACATAAGCTGAATTTCAAGGTGTTGGCTCACGCTGAGATAGCCAATGAGGCACAAGGACGTGACAAAAACTTTAATCATATATTAGGGCCTGCCATTTCTTCAAAAACAAATCCAGTCAACAAAACAATGAATTACTAAAAATTTGGTGATTAACCCTAAATTATTAAAAATATTGCTTTAGAAAACAAATTTTGATTACACTTCATCATTAGTTAATCAAATCAAAGTGATGGAATTGTTTGATTGCTTTATCTTTTTTAATAAAAGAAATATTACTTTTTAAATTTAAATAGAGAGCAACATTAAAAAAAATAAACAAATGGAAAGCATGCTAATATTTTTGTGAGGATTACAAATCCCCAGACCCCCACCCCCATCCCCAATCCCTTAAGCTAAGGCCTTATTACCAGTTCGGTGAAACCATTTTAAAGTGCAACAAATGTAGTCAATGGGTAATTGCAAGTGCTTTATTTACTGACGGTCTTTTGAATCCCTTGAGATGAAAATTTTTGCTGCTTAACGCACATGCAAATAATCCTTTTTATTCTGTTCTTAGGTTAAGATTGTTGGAATGTAGTTTTTTTATGCAGGCTGTGTAGTTCCTCATATCTACAAGACAAATATTAAAAACATCCCATTTCCTTAGTTTCATTTCCTATACTTGGTCGTAAAAACGTATTTTTATCTCGTTAGAAAGAGGATAGTAATACTTTTCAAAACAACCTTATGCTGGTCCAAAAGCTCTAAGGATGTGAGAGTAGGGTCATCCTGTCATAACCTAAGAGAACTTATTTGCAAGTTCAATGAGATAGGAAAGACATGCTTTCTAAATGGAATCTAGTGTCATCTGTCTTCTGACTAGGTTTCTATATATATAGCACAGACGCTGTAGTCTCACGTTTTTTAACTTAACAAGATAGTCAAGATGTCTTACGAATGAAGCATTAAAAAATAGCATTTTAGCTCTATTTCATTATGTGTCTTTTATGATTTCAAGTCTTCTATAGATTGCATGGTACGAAAGACATAGTGGCGCTCGAGCATCTCTTATTTGACCTACCCAGTTAAACTTGACTTCCCTGGACATTATTCATAAGAAATAACAACAAATCACTTGTCCGGCCACATTCTAGTAGAACAAGAATGTGGACAACTATGGACAACTCGGCAAATAACAAGAGGGATAACGTGCAACCTAATTTAAAAATGGCTTATTTACTGATACCTGAAGGTGTGCCACTTTTTGCTATTACTGCTTTTTTTGTTGTTCTCTGTCAAAGATTTCACTTTTTTATTTTTAAATTAATTTGATAGTTGAATTTGATTTTTTTTTTCATTTTGAAATCATTAAAATTTGAGTAATTGAATAATCAGTTTATTTGAATTCAAAATTTTCATCCAGCTCTTTTCATCCTTTTGAATAGGGGCCCTAGGGTTAGCTGGTATAATTTATCCGATAAACTAATACCGCCCCCATTAAATAGCAATTTTTCTAACTCCCTGATGTCGTTTACATCTCGTGAAACGCTGAAGATAAGTAAGCGGGCTTGTCTAATAAGTGATCTTGGTTTCCTCGAACTTACTAACGGTGTCACTTATGGTGAATCTTTTAGCCAAGAAATTGAATCAAAGTAGATATTGAACAGTTTATCACATTAATCCTCACAAATTTAATAAATATGTCTTCAAATTCGGTGACTTTACTAGATTTTTACAAAATTACAGCATTTGACACCCGTTTCACCAGATTTAAAAATCTTGCTTTTGACAAGATCCAGAAAATTGAATGTCGGCAACCGTGCCATAATCTGTCAATTCCAGAAACGTAAAATACGTATATTTGTGATATTTTATTATATATGAATTTAGGACAATAAGTTAAAAACATCATAACGCAATATTTATATCATTAGTTTGATGTTTTCTAATAGTAATCATAATATTTAAATAATAAATAACTGTTCTCCAAGTCGTTGTATTTCTGTAAGACACAATAAGTTTCTGGGATTGATCTACAGCCTATAGCTACAGCAAGCTAGCCTAGCCCAGCAAAACGTATAGAAAGAATAAGCAAGTTTGAAATAAAGATCTTGAAAACGAGACAAATGGTAAGTAGCTGTTGCAAGCCATTTGATCTTGAGCCCTTCTTTTGTAGGATATACTCTACAAAGATATATCATTCAATGTTGTTTCCAAACATTCTGTTGTATCAGAGGAATCAAAAAAGAAATAAAGGCTAAGCTTAGGCCTATTGTTTGGTAAATTTTTCGTTGTTCATATTATTGACTTATGAATCAAGTAAACATACCACTTGATGCCTTGGTAAAATTCTACAAATTCATATTAGCCTATTGAGTTAGGAATAAAGTGAATACACCATTTGACGCCTTTTTTTATGCTGATTACGAATATAATAATCATTTCTATTGGAAATGAATTTCAGCCCCCCCTATATACCTAACCTAACCCTGAATTGGCATTTATAGGGGGGGGGGGGGCTGAAATACATTTCTGATAGAAATGGTTATTATATTTGTAATCAGCATAAAAAAAGGCATTGAATGGTGTATTCACTTTTGTCCTAACTCAATAATATGATTTCATAGAACTTAACAAATGCCTTTTTTGGTAAATTTTTACCGAACCATATTATTGACTTCCAACTAAAGTGAATATTCCCCTTGATGCCTTTTTTGGTAAAATTCTACTTTACCTACTTTTGACTATCTTGGAAATGGGTTAGGTTAAGAAAATGAAACTTTCAGGGATGGGTCTACAGGCTAAAGTATGCCCTGGGAAGATATTTTGAAGTACCCTCCTCCACTCCTTCTCCCTCTAGAGGGTCTGGACCTTTGATAAGCTTTAAAAATATGTGAGCTATAGAAGTGAAACCTTGCAAAATAAATCTTCTGCTTAAATGAAGTACAACAAAATTGTTTTCAGCTTCACAACTTTGCTCAATCCCAATTTATAAGGTTTTAAAGATATGCAAATACATTTCCTATATTTTGGAAATAAACTATTTATATGGCTTAAAATTCTGCTCAAATAACTGAAATTGCATTTTCAGAGCTTAAGCCAGAGAAAAAGAAACTGATAACTGAAAATTAAGGTAAAATGTAGTTTTGTCAAAATTTCAATGGGTATAGACCTGTCATGTAGGCAAATTTCAGGACCCTCTAGAGGGAGAAGGAGTGGAGGTAGGTACTTCGAAATACCTTCCCAGGACATACTTTAGCCTGTAGACCCATTCCTGAAAGTTTCATTTTTCTAACCTAACCCCATTCCAAGATAGCCAAAAGTAGCTAAAGTAGAATTTTACCCCTTTTTTTTATGCTTTTTACAAATATAATAATTGTTTTGTTGGAAATGAATTTTACCCCCACCCTTATATGGACATCCACCACATGGGTAATATGGGAGTAAGGTTCATTTGTGATGCAAATGGATGTTATAGGCTATTTAGATTGAGGATACAATTCTAGGTATATATTTACACATTAGAGGGGTGGGGTATATATTCTGCAAATATATAGGTTCTAAGAAATTCATGAATTTCTTAGAAAAACAAGGAAAAATTGAAGATAAAGGCTCCCCCCCTGCAAAATGTGTTAACTAGGATTATTTTCCATATTATGGAGTAAGATTTGTCTTCTTAATATGTTTCCTTATGTCCAGCTGGACTCCTATGCTTAAAATACTGGTTGGCCGGTTGGCTAATTTAAAGGTATATATAGGCTATACACTGTCAAATTAGCCGTCTGGTGGTATCCTCCCTTATATATACCAATTTGGGTGTATATTTTCACATTAGGGGGGGAGGTAAAGTTTAAACTTACCTCCCATTTACATCAGAAATAAAATATACCCCACCCCCCTAATGTGCAAATATATACCCTGAATTGGTATATATAAGGGGTGGGGGTAAAATTCATTTTCAACAAAAATGATTAGCCTATTATATTTGTAAGAGCATAAAAAAGGCATCAAGTGGTATATTCACTTTAGTCATAAGTCAATAATATGATTTGGTAAAAATTTACCCTTTTTTTATGCTCTTTCCAAATATAATAATCATTTTAGTTGGAAATGAATTTTACAGACATCCACCATATGGCTAATATGGGAGTAAAGTTCATTTGTGATGCAAATGGATGTTATATTTAGATTGAGGATGCAATTTTAGGTATATATTTGCACATCAGGGGGGTGGGGTATATATTCTGTGAATATATACATGGGTGCCCATAAGCTGAATTCCAGAGGGTGGCAAACCTTGTCTAATTGGCACTTTTAATGCTATATAATAGAAATCTCAGAACAAAAATATAAAAATAAGGCAGCATCATTCAGCCAGGGGGCTCAATTTTAGGTATATATTTGCACATCAGGGGGGTGTGGTATATATTCCATGAATATATACATGGGTGCCCATAAGCTGAATTCCAGAGGGGGGCAAACCTTGTCTAATTGGCACTTTTAATGCTATATAATAGAAATCTCAGAACAAAAATATAAAAATAAGGCAGCATCATTCAGCCAGGGGGCAGGAGCCCCCCTGCTCCCCCCCCCCCATATGGGCACCCATGAATATATAGGTCCTAAGAAATTCATGAATTTCTTAGAAAAACTGGAAAAACAAGGAAAGAAGTGAAGATAAAGGCTCTCCCCTGGCAAAATGTGTTAACTAGGATTATTCTGCATATTATAGAGTAAGAATTGTTTTCTTAATATGTTTCCTTATCTCCAGCTGGACTCCTAGGCTTAAAATACTGGTTGGCCGGTTGGCTAATTTAAAGATTTGTATATATATATATACTGTCAAATTAGCCTTCTGGTGGTATCCCAAATTTTACCCCCACCCTTATATATACCAATTCAGTGTACATATTTGCATACTAGGGGTGGGGAGAAAGTTTAAAATTACCTCTCATTTACATCAGAAATAAAATTTACCCCCTCCCCCCTAATGTGCAAATATATACCCAGAATTGGTATATATAGGGGAGGGGGTAAAATTTGTTTCCAACAAAAAGGGTTATTACATTTTGAAAAAGCATAAAAAAAGGCATCAATTGGTATGTTTACTTTATTTGTAAGTCAGTAATATGAATTGCAAAAAAATTACCTACTGTTTTATTCCCATTAAATGCTCCTTTCAACTTTGATAATCACTACCACCACAATTGCATCAAAGCCCGCTAATGCCTGGACACAACCCCAGGTTGCAGTCTTAGACATGGTATTGCTGTAGACTAGCCTATACAAAAGCATATCCTACAGTTTTTTTCTGGTATTATGAAACAATTTTTAGTCAAAATTCAGCACAATAGGCTAAATAATACAGACCCACTATATCAGCAAATTTTTGGGTAAAATTCTAGACAAGCTAAGCTACCTATTGCTATCTTGGAAAGGGGTTATATTAGGAAAATAAAACTTTCAGAAATGGATCAACAGACTAAAATATGTTCTGGAAAGGTACTTTGAATTTCCTAGCTCCACTCCTTCTCCCTCTAGAAGACACTGTCCCTTGATGACCTTTAAATACCTTTGTATTATATGAGTGAAACCTTGCAAAATATGCTAGATATTCTGCTTAAATTAAGTAGTAGGCTACAAGAAAAGTATTTTCAGATTTACATCTTTGTTCAATCCAAATCTATGCCAAGATCTGCAATCACATTTCCTTAATTTAGAAAAAAAACATTAATGTGGCTTAAGATTCTACTCAACAGGAACTAAAACCAGAGAAAAAGAAATTGAAGGTTAAGTAGGTTAAAATTGGATAAATTCTAGTTTTGCTACTTTTTGCTATCTTGGCAAGGGGTTAGGTTAGGAAAATGAAACTTTCAGGCATAGGTGTATAGGTGTACTGAATTTAGAAAAGAATGTGGATTTGGCTTAAAATTCTACTCCAATATGAGGAATTGCATTTCAGGACTAAAACCTAAGAAAAAGAAAGTGATAACTGAAAATTAATGTAAAATGTTGTTTTGTCAAAATAGCAATAGTTAATAGACCTGTTCAGTAGGCAAATTTCTAAGACCTAGATCAGAATAGAGTTAACATGGAAGCTTAGAAATGCCATCCCAGAGCATGTTTTTGGCCCTATATTTATTACTGAAAGTTTCATTTTCATAGCCTAACCCTTTTCCAAGATAGCAAAAAGTAGCTAAACTAGAATTTTACTATAAAATGTTGGTTTGTCAAAATTCCAATAGGTATAGACCTGTCAAATAGGCAAATTTTTAAGACTTAATCAGCAGAGGGTTAACATAGAAGCTTGATAATCCCTTCTTAGACTATGTTTTCGATCCTGGATTCATTACTGAAAATTTCCTTTTCCTAGCTCAACTCCTTTCTAAGATAACAAAAAGTAACCTGTTGGGAATTTTACCAATTTTTGGGCTAACATTGCTTATGGGCCTAGCATATGCTAGAAATCAGAAAAAAAAATCTTGGTAACATGACCAGTAAGGTAAGGGCCTCCAATGCTCAGTCAGTGCCTATACTTGGGCAAATGTTGTGATTAAAAATGATCTTTTCTATACATGGACAACAGGCTTCTAAACTTGGACATATGTATTAGATTAGGCAGTTGTAATTGATTAGGACTAGACCAGCTGATATTGACTGACATTTGGTCTTTCAAAATTCAAAAATCTTTCATTGGGATATTACCTTACCTTAAATTGCACTTGCCAGCAAGTTAAGGTGGCTCTAACCTCCTGTAGTTCTTGCTGGGTTGGTAATGATGTTATTTGAATATCACAGGAGCATCCCAGTGATATTTCCACTTGACACTTGCCCACTCATAATCAACAGCTTTTTTAAAAGAATTTATAGAGGAAGTTGAAACAGTAGAATCAGAAAAACTGTTCCAGGCTGGCACAAAAAAAGTTCCATCTCTCTTGTCTTTTTATGTTTCCTTTGTAGCTTTAATGAATGACCCCTTGTCAAAGAATATAATTTAGAGCTGAATAACAGGTCTATCATTATTGTGAAATAAATTCTTCAGTGCAATTACATCCCCCCTTTGGTTCAAAATTGGAGATTCTGTGTCAAAGTTTTGACAGCAATTTCTAAGATTAGGCTCCAGCTTTAAATGTATGGCCAAGATTAGCTCCAAGGTACACTGGCCACTTAGGTCTAGGGTCTACTGTTGTCCATCAGAATAATTTAAATTGTGAGTGTTGTGTATGGTTAAAATATTTAAGCTAGTCACATAATTGTTAACAGATTTTCACACATCCAATGGTGAAATAATCCAATTTCTAGGTAGTATGATAGTGATTCTACAATGATTTAGCTGTTAAAGAGTGGATTAGCTGGCTTACTACTGGGTTTCTTACCCTAGGCAAGTTAGATAGCTTATCACCAATTTAACAGTTAAATCCCTGTAAAGTCTCCATTACATCAACTAGAAAGTGCATTGTTTCAATATTAGGCAAGTTTAAATTTTCAGTAAATATATAGCTTAGACCTATAAGATTCCACAACTGACATGGAGACAAGGTGAACAGACTACTCAATTCTTTTTTTTCACTCCTCCCAAATACAATAATCAGTTCACTCACAAATGCACCTAACACTCTCCTCCCCATCCCCCCTTTTCCTGTTGGTCCCATATACAGTTCAATTAATAAATGAAACTAAAAGAATACACTAAAACAAAGACATTTTTACCTTATAATATGCAAGATATTTTTATTAAACAAACTAAAATGTTTCTTTCCATAATTATAAACTTTAAAATTGTTTTAAATGATATTTTTGTAAATTATGCACTTAATCTCACAGAGAGATAAATTACAGACTAAGAGGATCAACTAGTTTCATAGTAGAGCAATTCAAAGAGTGATGGGGGCAACATGGGTAAATGCCATGGACACTGCAGCTAGGGGGGTGCCATGGCAGGAAGGTTGCCCACTCTGATCAAATTGTTTATTTTGATTTGATTTCTTGTTGCTTGTATTTGAGTTTGAAGAGGGGGGGGGGGGTAGGTGGTAACTAAGTTTTCCCTGGATGTCACCAACCCTAGGAATAGCTCTGTTTTTAGGCTATAGGAGCTAGACTACAATGTATATATAGGTACATTGATGTACTAGAAAATACATTATGTGGACTATAGCCTATATGGTACCATCAGGAGNGAATCTAGGTCCAAAAACATACTCTGGGAAGGAATTGTCAAGCTTCTAAGTTACCTCTTATCTAATTTGTAAGTCTTGGAACTTTGTCTACAAGATAGGTTAGACATAGGAATTTAGACAAAACAATATTTTAGCTTAATTTTCAGTTTCAGACTCTTTTTCTCTGGTTTCAATATTGAAAATACAATTCCTTTTACTTAAGTAGAATTATAAGCTGTAACCATTGCTTTTTTTAGTTAGGGAAATGTATTTACAGATCTTTGAAACCTCATAAATTAACTGAGCAAAGTTATGAAGCTGGAAACACTTTTCTTGTACTTCATCTAAGCAGAAGATCTATTTATTTATTTTATTTATTGACTGAAAACCCATCTACAAAAACATGAAAAGAACAGAGCAAAATATAAGAAAAAAAAAGAAAAGAAAACAATAGTATGAGACAAATATCAACAAAACCAATAAGATCAAATAAGAATGTCAATTATGGTGGGCGTGAGAGGGGGGTTAGTTGCCCTTCAATCACTTTCGACTATTAAAAGCCCTTTTGGATGTTTTTACAACATCAATTTCAATAAAAACCTTACATGCTCCCAGGGCATAACTCAAAACCCTTGTCCCGAGGGTTGTGGGGGGGGGATGGGTTGTCATCCTTAAAGACCTAATTTCCAAAACTTTCAACTGCGTTGAATAAAATGACCATCTAAAAATTTTGATTGGATGTGTTTGGGGAAAAGGCGGGCGTGAGAGGGGGGGGGATTAGTTGCCCTCTAATCACTTTCGACTATTAAAAAGTGCACTAGCCCTTTGAATTTCCAATCGAATTAGCCCTTTTTCAAGTTTCTACAACAAACATTTCAATAAAAACCTTATATTCCCCCAGGGCATAACTTATAACCCTTGCCCTGAAGACTGTGGGGGGAGTGTCCTGCTCAAAGGTATAAGTTCCTGAACTTTAACTGCTTGGAACAAAATGCCTATCTCAAAAATTTTGATTGGATGTGTTTGGGGAAATGGTGGGCGTGGAAGGGGTGTTAGTTGCCTTCCAATCACTTTCGATTATTAAAAAGGGCACTAGCCATTTCAATCTCCAATCAAATGAGCCCTTTTTGAAGTTTCTACGACGACGCGTTCATTAAAAACCTTAGCCTATATGCCCCCAGGGCATAACTTACAACCCTTGCCCTGAGGGCTGTGAGGGAGTGTCCTCCTCAAAAACTTAATTTCTATCTGGAAATCCACAACACTGAACAAAATGGTTATCTAAAAATTTTGATTGGATGTGTTTGAGGAAAAGGTGGGCGAGAGAGGGGGGCTAGTTGCCCTCAAATCACTTTCGACTATAAAAACGGGCACTAGCTCTTTCAATTTCCAATTGAATGAGCCTTTTTTGAAGTTTCTACGACAACACCTTCTATAAAAACGTTATATACCCCCAGGGCATAACTTAAAACCCTTGCCCCGAGGGTTGTGGGGGAGTGTACTCCTCAAAAAGATATTTTCTATCTGGAAATCAACTATGCTGAACAAAATGGCTATCTCAAAATTTTGATTGGATGTGTTTGGGGGAATGATGGGTGGTGGGGGGGATAGTTGCCCTTCAAACACATTTGACTATTAAAAAGGGCACTAGCCACTCCAATTTGCAATCAAATGAGCCCTTTTCAAACTTTCTATGACAATTCGTTTGATACGAAGTGCCGGGGAATGAAGAACCAAAAAGCAACACATTGTGCCCACATTGTTCTTTACTTAGGCAGCGCTTGCGCGCTGCCTATGAAACTTAATATGCCCACAGGGCATAACTTACAACCCTTGCACTAAGGGCTCTGAGGGGGTTATCATTCTAAAAGAAAAAATTTCCAGAACTTTCAACTACATTCAACAAAATGTAGTTTGTTAAACTACATTCAACATCTCAAAATTTTAATTCCATGTGTTTGGGAAAATTGTGGGCGTGAGAGGGGCGTTAGTCGCTATCCAATTACTTTCAGCTATTAAAAAAGACACTAGCCCTTTCAATTTCCAATTGAATGAGCCCTTTTGAAGTTTCTATGACAACGCTTTCAATAAAAACTTTATATGCCCCCAGGGCATAACTTACAACCCTTGCCCTGAGGGCTATGAGGGAAGGGGTTGTCATTCTAAAGACCTAATTTCCAAAACTTTCAACTACGTTGAATAAAATGGCTATCTAAAATTTTTGATTGGATGTGTTTGGGGAAAAGGTGGGCGTGAGAGGGGGGTTAGTTGCCCTCAAATCACTTTCGACTATTAAAAAGGATACTAGTCCTTTGAATTTCAAATTGAATGAGCCCTTTTTCAAGTTTCTACAACAAAGATTTCAATGAAAACCTTGTATGCCCCCAGGGTATAACTTATAATTCTTGCCCTGAGGGTTGTGGGGGAGTGTCCTCCTCAAAAATATGTTTTCTATCTGGAAATCAACTACCCTGAACAAAATGGCTATCTTACAATTTTTATTGGATGTGATTGGGGGAATGATGGGTGTGGGGGGGGATTGGGCTAGTTGCCCTCCAGTCACTTTGCGACTATTAAAAAGGGCACTAGCCCTTTAAATTTCCAGTTGAATGAGCTTTTATTGAAGTTTCTATGACAACACCTTCTTTAAAACCTTATATACCCCCAGGGCATAACTTAAAACCCTTGCCCTGAGGGATGTGGGGGAGTGTCCTCCTCAAAAACATATTTTCTATCTGGAAATCAACTACGCTGAACAAAATGACTATGTCAAAGTTTTGATTGGATGTGTTTGGGGGAATGATGGGCGGTGGGGGGGATAGTTGCCCTTCAAACACATTCGAGTATTAAAAAGGGCACCAGCCTCTCCAATTTTCAATCGAATGAGGGCGTGGGAGAGGGAAGTGGCCCTCCAATCACTTTTGACTCTTAAAAAGGGTACTAGCCCTTTGAATTTCCAATCAAATGAGCCTCTTTTGAAATTTCTATGACAATGCCTTCTATAAAAACCTTATATGCCCCCAGGGCATAACTTAAAACCCTTGCCCTGAGGGTTGTGAGGGAGTGTCCTCCTCAAAAACATATTTTCTATCTGGAAAACAACTACGCTGAACAAAATAGCTATCTCAAAATTTTGATTGGATGTGTTTGGGGGAATGATGGGCG
>JAQQPU010002494.1:0-18357 GCA_029168905.1 Artemia sp. Kazakhstan ARC1039 | reverse complement strand
TGCCCTCCAATCACTTTCGACTATTAAAAAGGGCACTAGCCCTTTGAATTTCCAATCGAATGAGCCTGTTTTGAAGTTTCTACAACAATGCTTTCTATAAAAAACCTTATATGCCCCTGGGGCATAACTTAAAACCCTTGCCCGGAGGGTTGTGGGGGAGTGTCCTCCTCAAAAAATATATTTTCTATCTCAAAAGCAACTATGCTGAACAAAATGGCTATCTCAAAATTTTGATTGGATGTGTTTGGGGGAATGATGGGCGTGGGGGAGGGGGGCTAGTTGCACTCCAATCACTTTTGACTATTAAAAAGGGTACTAGCCCTTTGAATTTCCAATCGAATAAGCCTGTTTTGAAGTTTCTACGACAACGCCTTCTATAAAACCTTATATTCCCCAAGGTCATAACTTAAAACCCTTTCCCTGAGGTTTGTGGGGGAGTGTCCTCCTCAAAAACATATTTTCTATCTGGATATAAACTATGCTGAACAAAATGGCTATCTCAAAATTTTGATTGGATGTGTTTGGGGTATGATGGGCGTGGGGGGGATAGTTGCCCTTCAAACACTTTCGAGTATTAAAAAGGGCACTAGCCTCTCCAGTTTCCAATTGAATGAGCCCTTTTTGAAGTTTCTATGACAACTCCTTTGATACGAAGTGCCCGGGTATAAAGAACCAAAAACAACACATTGTGCCCACATCATTCTTTACTTAGGCAGCGCTAGCGCGCTGCCTATGATAGAACACAGAGAGTGAGGCTTTTTACTGATGAAGGAGAATCAATCCTCTCTGAGATATGTGGAGTCACCAGTAGTGTCCTGCGGGGTAGTGTTTTAGGACCTATCCTGTTTAATGTCTGTGTAAATGATATTTTTCAGTCAGCTACAAATCATCTCTCTCTGTATGCTGATGACTCAAAACTGTATGGTGCATTCAACCATGGGTCACTACAAGTGGATCATATTCAAAACTGGGCAACAACATGGCACATGAGTTTCAATATTGACAAATGTAGCACTTAGCATTTTGGCACTCCAACCCAGGTTTAGCTATACTATGGTCAATCCAGCTGTAAACAACATACAAGAGCTGCCAAAGTCTCAGTGAAGAAAGGGATCTCGGAATTGTTGTTGGCAACCAGTGTAAATTCCACTCAAACTGATTGAAGACTGTGTCTCATGCAAACTCTGCTTGGACTCATCAAAAAATTATTTCCAGAAGGTATCCCAATGTCTTTGTGAAGTTGTACAAGGCCCTTGTCAGGCCAGTGCCTGATTTTGGAGTTTTCTTAGCATCATCAGGATACAGGGTGATTAACAGCTTCTGGAAGGGGTGCAAAGGAGTGCTACTAAGGCAGTAACAAAGATGAGAGACAAGTTTTATGATGATTGTCTGAAGGAGCTGAAGTTATTTACCCTGGTTTACTGATGGTGAAGAGCTGATAGGTTACTGACATACAAGCTTACTTTATAAGAAACTCCCCCCCCCCCCCCAATTCATTTGTCAACTTCCCAAAATGTTGACACTGACAGGAGAAGACATTCAAAGAAACTGTTTAAGCCCTCTGTCAAAATTAAACGCTGGCAAAAATTTTTCTCATGCCTTGTAGTAAACCACTGAAATAGTCTGTCAGATTTAACAGTCTCAGCCCCCAATCACAAAGCTTTCAAGAAATTGCTAGATGTTTAATGGTGTTTCCAGGAAGTACCAGTGGGATGTATTTTATGTTAGATCATCAACTATGGACCAATTCACTGATAAAGATGAATCTTCATTTGCTCCAAAGTATGAATTTTAGGTAATATACAAGATTACTAGCCTACTGTTCATGTTTATGACAAATACATTTTAATCGAAATAGCTGTTCTAGATTAGGCACTGTCTGAGTGCTAGAGGCATTAGACCTGCTCATAACATGTTCCAGTGCCCCACTAGTGATGGATAAATAAAGAGGTACATCAGGGTTTTCAACCATTCAATACTCTTAGTAACATTTTAGAAAAGTGGCTCTTCTCAATGAAATATTATTACCTTAAATTACCTTAAATCGCACTTGCTAGCGATATGGACGAGTCCAGTGTACGCCAGTTAGTGATGATAGGGCCGCGGGACATCAGCTTCATCCCATTGCATGAGCCATAGTTTGGTTTCCCATTCCTTATCGAGATTGGCTTTGAAACTGTCAACGGATGGTGAACTCACTGTCGTTTCGCTCAGATCATTCCAGAGGCTTATGATGCGGTTGGAGAAGAAATGGTTCCTCTTCCTTGTATTAGCACGCTTCCGAAAAAGCTTTGCTGAATGACCCCNATCATATCACCTCTTTGCTGACGGTATGTCAGAGTTGGTAGCTTGAGGCTCTGCAGTCGGCATTCATACTCTTTGTCTCTGAGCCCCTTTACGCATTTTGACGCCCGTCTTTGGACAGACTCGAGAGCCATCTGGTCTGTTTTATTAATTGGCGTGGCGACACACATTCCAAATTCTAATCTTGGTCTCACCAGGCTCTTGTAAAGTTTTGTGATTATTGCAGGGGATCTACTTGTCATTGTACGTTTGATGAGACCGAGAGTTTGGTTCGCCTTTGCTACTGCAGCTCGGGTGTGGCAGTTGAAATTAAGGTCTTTGTCTACAACGACCCCCAGATCTCTTTCAGAGGGACTCTCAGAGAGTGGCTGTCTCACACCAGCATTTGCTGACATCGAGTATTGCCATCGTGGGTTATTTCTTCCAAAATGGAGAACCTTGCACTTTTTGACATTAAACTCGAGCCTCCATATCTTGGCCCATTTGCCAAAGCTGTCAAGATCTGACTGTATTGAGGTCACACCTTGCTGAGTTCCGACAGGACCAATGAGCTTCGAGTCGTCGGCGTACAGGCTAAGCTTGCTTGTAACGATTCTTGGAGCGTCATTAATATATACATTGAAGAGTGTAGGTCCCAAAACTGTTCCTTGAGGAACCCCGCTTAAGACCTCAGCTATTTCGGAGTAGTAAGCTCTGCCACCTTCACCAAAAACTCTGACCTGCTGCTTTCTTCCCTTTAGGAAAGACGTGATCCAGTCCACCACTCCCTCTTGAATTCCAATTGCCTTCAGTTTCAAATGAAGCCTTCGATGGCAGACTTTATCGAAGGCTTTAGCAAAGTCTAGCAAGATCATATCCACTGGGAGACCTTGGTTGAGGAGCTCAGTTATGTAATTATACGAGTCAATCAGATTGGTTCCGACTGATCTGCCTGGTCGGAAACCATGTTGTTGTTTCGATAGAAGGTTATTTGTGATCAAATGTCTAAGAACGGCAGTGTTGACAATACCTTCTAGGATTTTCCCAACAGCAGACGTAATACTGATTGGCCGATAACTGCAAGCTTTGCTCTTGTCTCCTCCTTTATGTATTGGCGAGATATGGGCTACTTTCCAGTCCATTGGTATGACTTTAGTGTCAATAGATTTCTGGAAGAGTCTTGAGAGGGGCATTGCTAGTTGGGAATGAGCTTCCTTTAAGAGTCGTGGATGTATGCCATCTGGCCCAACAGACTTATTTGGATTAAGCTTTTTAAGCCGAGATTCGAGCTCAGCCTGATCCACTCTTATTGGTGACATTTGAGTGGTGATTTCGTAGCATGGTGGGGTTGGCAGGGGGGCTTTGTCTGCGGGTGTGAAGACTGATGTAAACTGGTGGTTCAAGGCATCAGCAATTTCTTGGGGGTCGTTTGACTGGGCTCCATTACAAACCAGCTCCGAAACCGTGTGTCTACCAGGCTTATGTGTTGAGGCATATTTCCAGAACTTCTTGGGATTGGTTTTTGAGGTTGCTGCGATGGCCTCCTCGTATTTATCTATCAGTTCTCTGGACAGGGCTCGAACTTTGTTCCTTGCGGCTTTGAACTTTACCAGGTAGTCCGTTCTGTGGGGGTCCTGATTTATGAGCTTCGACAGTTTCTTCTTCTTGTTCCTTGCAGTTTTCATTTCTCTGGTCATAAAGGGAAGAGTTTTCGGTTTTCGTCTCCACGTGGTAGTTGTATTTCTACTGACGGTGTCTAACAACATATTTTTCATTTTCTCCCACGTGTCCTCTACCTCCATCGTTTCGACAAATGACCAATCGCACTGACAGAGTTCACGCCTGATTTGATTGTAGTTTGTATACACATGTCTGGTTAGATTCGATGTCTGTGGGTACAATCGAAATCGGCATTTTATAGCTATGTGATCACTATTTCCAAATGGGGGTTGCGATTCTATATCAATGAGTGACTCAGGATCATTTACCAAAACGAGATCAAGGAGTGAAGGATTCTGTCCCTCTCGATATCTGGTCGGGAATGTCACTGCCTGGAACAGCGAGTGTGCTTCTAAGCAGTCAAGAAAAGACTGCGTAACCGCGTTACTCGTGTGGCCGTACCCCTCAGTCCCCTCAATCATAGGTAAGTTAAAGTCGCCAACTATGACTAGATTCTTACACTTTCGAGCAGCACCATCAATAGACCGGCATATAGCCGAGAGTGAGTTCTCCAGACTCGTCGAGGTGGGACTTCTGTAAAAACAACCAAGTATAATGGGACCCCCAGGTAGGTTAATAGATATCAAAATTTGTTCTACACATGGCTCATATTCTGACTTAATATCAATAGTGCCTACCTGAATCGTTTCTTGTACATATATGGCTATTCCTCTGCCACCATTCGTCAATAAGTTTGTCATCAGTCTGTATCCGGAAATCTGTATCTGGGATTCTATCAGGGGTAGGGAGGTTCGCTTTGGTTTAATCTCACAGAACGCATAAATATCAGCCTCATTTGCGGAGAGGACACATCTGACCTCCTGAAATTTCGAGGTTAGGCAATCAACATTGCTAAACACCACACTAAGTCCAGTAATTTTCTTGCAATGACTGTTGCCTGCATCTGTACTAAGTCCATAAGAAGACATAGAAGTCTCTGGGTTTGCATCACTATAATTATCACTTGTATTCACTGTACTTCAAAAATCACTACCATCTAACTGACTATTTACATAAGTTACTTCACTTGGTATATCTTCTAGAGTTCCATTGCAGCCGGCGGGACTGCACGAGTCGGCACGTTTTTTGGAACTATAGCGTTGCCTCGGATAACCAAATTGGTTTCGCCTTGTGCTCGTCTAGCCCGCAACTCCTCGTATAACTTTGCTCTTTTCTTGCGGTCAGTCTTTGAGACATCATTACGGAACTGGATCGTATCTGACCCTTTTCTTTCATAAGACTTTTGAAGGATTTGTTTCTTAGTCTTAAAATCAGGGACCGAGAACATTATAGGAACAGGCTTGTTTCCGGTGCTGGTGGTTGCAGCTTGTCCTTGGGTTTGCAGATTACTCAGACGACGGACATTTGAGATGCTCACATTTGGCAGCCCATAATCACTCGCAAGGTATCTCTTGATGTACAGTTCATCACTTGTCTGAGGGGGGACACCGAAGACGACAATATTAAGCTTTCGGTGCTGCCGGTCCCTGTCGTCTGCAATCATGTGTCTAACTTTAGTTTCAAGCTGCACCTCAAGATCATTTTTCAATGTCTGAATCTCCGACTCGACCAATCTCTGAACTGCTGCCTGGTCGAATGAGGTGCACTGTTCGATAGTAGCCAACCGACTTTCAACACCACTAAAGCGGTTATCGATATCAGTGGTTAGCTGGTCTCTTAGTTCGGCAAACGCTTCTTTCACTGCATCCTTAACTTTAGTGTCCAGTTCCTTTACAGCACTAAGAGCAGACCGGAATGGTTCGAGATTCTTATCCATAATCTTCTGAATATCGTTCAAAGATGCCCCACTCGCCACTTGAGGGTTACTTTTGCAAAGTGGGCATTTCCACTCACAGCCAACTCGTCGTGTCATTTTAGTCAGTAGAGAGTACTCTGCCTCTGACATTTCTAGACAGTCAATGCATATCCAGAGGCCACAGCCATCACAGTTCATAGCACATGAATCCTCATGCAAGTTCTCATCACATGTCGCGCACTTATCGGTCCCTTTTTTTGGGCTCTCGCGAAGTCTCTTTGGCGGCATCGCGCTGGCAACGCTGTTCTAACTTGTTTTGAGTCGGCAACACTGCTTCACGCAAGCTAGATATTTATGATGGTAAAAATGTCCAGAAATACTTTGATGGTGAGTTTAACTTTTAAATTAAACTTAGTCTATCCTTGAATGTCACTTTTTGATGGAGTAGGCTCACTTTGTCCGTGTTAATTTTTCACTATTTAAGAGATGTATTGATAGGTGTCTGCCATGTTTGGCATCACTATCATCACTGATAGTGATTATGAAATTAAAATAATGGTACCATTCGACTCCCTAATTGATACTATTTTAAAAAATTATATTCATTACTCTTACAAAAGTGTCCCTCCTAAATGGTCCCAGATTTAGCACTATCCTATGTACAAATCTAAAAGAAAAAACCAAGAAAAAGCCCCCAGTACTTGGGCACTGCCTAATTTTAGACAAACATTTAGTCAAAATATAACTGACCTAAATGTGAACTGTTTAGGAAACTAATCTTGGAGGTTATGCATGTAATTTTAGACAGGACTGCCAGTTATGATTGGCCAACTACAATCTCAGAAAACTTTTTCTGGTAAAATTTTTCTGGTAAAATCTCTTCAGAAGGAGACCTGTTGGAAGAAAATGAAATACACTTCTAGATTGATAATTTTATATTATCTGTTTTGAAATACAGTGAGTCAGTCGGGTACCCAAACAATCCTTAGGTAAATTCTCTGGAAAACATCTAGCGAATCTTTGCTTGCTTTTTGGAGTGCCCATGCTTCAGAACCATATTTGGCCACTGTCATCACTGTATTTTCCAATATTCTAATCTTGGTTTGCAGACTTATCTTCCTATTCTAACAAACTTCTATCAATTGTGAAAAAACACCCAGAGCCTTGGCTATTCCACTTTAACATCTTCACGGCACCCACCATCTTTACTAATAATACTACCAACGTAAGTGAAGTTGCCTCTTGATCTTTTTCTTGCTTAGCGTCACCTTTTCATCTTCACTTAGTCCTAGTTTTAGCAACTTAGTTTTCTTAACATTAATTTTCAAGCCTATTCTTGTGCCCTGAACTCACAAAACCTCTTGAAGTTCATTTATTTTACTCATACTTTCATCTAGGATGCATAAATCATCACCATAATCATATTTCAGGAAATAATTTGTTCTTCTTTATTTGATTTTGTGGTCTCCCATTGCCTTTCCTGTGCTCCTAAAGACAGAGTTTGTCAAAATGATCAAATATTTTACTATGGATCAAATATTTTAATAATCATAAATAGCAGTATTTAAAGTAGGTTATGTGTTTACTCATTAGAGAAGGGTGGTGGTAAAGTAAAATAGTCTACTAATAATCAACAAATCTACAAATAATCTAATGGGAATGAGGTAAGTAAGTGTTTAAGGTTGTTTTAGGGAAGCTTTCAGACTTTTAGGGGTTTGTTCAAATGGTTCCATTGTTTTAATTATTACTGCTTTTTCTATACTGGAGCTCATTAATTTTTAGAGGGTTTCCAATTTGTTTTAGTAACCACTGAGGTAGTTTGGAGGTTCAAAATTAGCTAGGTTTAGAATAGGTAATTTTTATTTATGAGTCTGAAAATATTCTCTCTATGAACAACCTTTTCCTTTTTTCCAGAATTTAAATAATGTTTGATGTTTCATGTTTTTTTTTATGTATTTTCTTCAGTTATGTTAGTAGCCCTATTTTACATAAATATTTTGTTTCATTTGTAGAAGTATTTTTTTTGCAATTTTATTTATCTATACTCCTCGATTCTGAGGGAAATAAGTAATTTCTATTGATTCTGAAACAGTTTGTATAAACCCATATAAGACTTTGGTAGAGATCTGTTCTCTCAAACTCTATAGCAGTGGTAGTATGAAGTAATTGGATTAACAATACTTCTTGACTACTAAGGCCCTTGTGTTACTGTGCAATGTGTTGCTACAACAATGTTTGAACTCTGGGTCCTGTATTACCAAGCTAAGACCAAACCCACTGCACCACTACAGGACTCAAATTTTATGTTTTATTTTTTATTAAATTTTATGTGGATTCAACATTTGAAAGTGGTGTTAATCTTCTGACTGCCATATTATGTACTCAAAGTTAGCTGTCTTACCATTGTTGTGCCTACCAGATTGTAACACCATTCTTTTTCCTGTTGTCAACCCTTGGTACAGTATGTGCTAGTTGGTGCTCTCATAGGAGTTTGTGAGAGTTAATCAGGAGTCAAGAGTAGAAAACAATTTTTTTTCAGTTTTTCTAATTGAAACTATGTACACAAAACAAAGCTGACACTGGATTAAAAAGAAAGAATCAAAAATGGATTTAAAATTGAGAATGCAAATGTATTACTTTTCATGAATAAATTTATAACAAGTTTTGCAATTGTAGTCCACACTACTTTCCTAATCATAAAAGACATCTTCACTTTTACTTCTCAAGTCTTCCAGCATAGAAAATGTAAGTATAATAATGACAATATACTGCATTAAAAAGGCTTTTGCCTCTATAAAAATTTACGTTCACTAAAAAACTTGTCAATGCTATTCTTGAAAGAGTTGGTAGAATCAGCCATAACCATTTCTTGGGGGAGGTTGTTTCATTCCTTGACTACTCGGTTTGAGAAGGCCCACCTTCCAACTTCTTTATTGAAAGTGTTTTGTTTTATCTTAAAGTTGTGTTCTCGTAGATTGTTTATGCTGAAGAATTCTTCTGGTCCAATGTTATTGTAGTACTTGTGACATAGCTTGAAAATTTCAATAAGATCACCTCGGAGGATCTATAGGAGAGGGGAGGAAGTGACAGCTTTTCCAATCATTCACAGTAGGAGAGGCCTCTTAGTTTTGTTATAGATTTTGTTGCTCTTCGCTGAATCTTCTCAAGTGCATCAATGTCTTTTTGAAGGTGAGGTCTTATTGTCGTGTGACCATATTCATTGATAGGCCAAACAAGAGACTTGTATAGAATTAGAAAAAGCTGAGGATCGTTTAGGGTGAAGTTTCTATGAATAAGTCCAACTATTTTCGGAATGGTGAATTTTAGCTTGGTGAATTTTGGTTGGTGAATTTTAGCTCTTTTATTACTCCGAGGTCCCACCCGAAAGATGTTTTTGTTATTAGACTGGTGTTACAGCTGTAGGTTGACTTGAAATTCTGTGGTCCAGGGCAGTAGTGGGAGCTTTTGTTCGTGTTGACCTCCATTTCCCACGTCCTCATCCAATCCGCTATCTTGTTTAAGTCAATCTGCAGTTCTTGAATATCATTTGGGCATTTGATATGTCTAAAAAGCTTTGCATCGTCAGCATAAAGTGCAATATCTGAGTTAATATTGTCAGGCATGTCGTTTACAAAAAAGATTGAAGAGCAGGGGCCCGATGACGCTGCGTTGTGGAATACCGCTTGATACTTTTGTCACAACTGTGCTAATGTGGCCATCTACTTTCACCCTCTGTGTTCTGCCTACCAGAAAATTCGTGATCCAGCCAAGAGCTTTGCCCGCAATCCCAAGGTTTCTTAACTTATGAAGGAGCTTTGAATGAGAAGCTTTGTTGAAGGCTTTGCTAAGATCAAGGTATATTCTGTCGACTTGTGTGCCTTTGTCGAGGTTTATTCTCTAGGTTCCTGTAACTAGAAGTAGCTGAGATTCAGCTGACCTATGTCTTAGGAATCCAAACTGGCTTTTGTTGATTAACTTTTCGGTTAGAAGGTATTCTAGTAACCTGTCTGCTATGATGGACTCAAGGATTTCACAAGTGATGCATGTAAGACTTATGGGCCTGTAGTTGATTCGGTTTTGTTTTTCAATATTATTGAAGATTGGGGTGATAATTGCCTTTTTCCAGATACTAGGGAGTTTTCCCGTATCTATAATAGCCATAAAGATGAGAGATAGGGGTCTTGTGACTTGTGCTGCAAGTTCTTTAAGAATGCGAGGGTGTATACCGTCCGGGCCTTCAAATTTATTTGTGTTTAGCTTTTAAAGTTTTTGGTTGATGGACTCTTCATCGAAATCTATCACTGAGAAGCCAACATTTTCTTCCTCTATTTGTGCTGCTTCACTTCTATCCTCAGATTGTAGTGTAAAAACTGATGCAGAATGATACTTAAATAGATTGGCTTTTTCAGTGGGGTCTTCCAATGTTTTTCCAGATAAAGGATCTATTAGAGCTGGGATGCTAGGTCGGCCATGCCGCTTTGAACTTACATAATTCCAGAAAGCCTTGGGATTTTCTTTTATATTTTTGGTGATATGTTTTTCTCTTTGAGCTGCAAAATAACGTGTTAGTTTTCTTACTATATTTCTTAAGCGGCAGAAAGAGTCTTCATCGGCATGAGTTGTGCATGTTGTTTTTTTTTTGCATTAGAAAACTTAAGAAATTAGTATTTGTTATTATATTTACATTTTCTATGCTGAAAACTTAGACACAAAAGTTTAGATGTCTTTTATGATTAGGACACGTACTAAAATGACCCACACCACTGTCCTAATCATAAATAACAGAAATATCTTCATTTTTATGTCTTTAAGTTTAACAGCACAGAAAATATAAATATGATCACAAATGGTAATTGCTAAACATTTCTAATCAAACAGTTCGTGGTAACGAACTGTAAATACGGAGCGACCCGGCTCAATGGTAATCGAAATTGTAAAAAACGGAAATCTGATACCAATAGATACATCAAAAAAATAGGCTATAATGCTGATATCAAATATATAAGTTTCATCAAGTTTAGTCTTACCCATCAAAAGTTACGCGCCTGAGAAAATTTGGCTGATTTTAGAAAAAAGAGGGAAAGAACCCCTAAAAACTATAGAACTTTAATGAAAATCACACCATCATATCCAGTGTATCAGAGAACCCTACTGTAGCGGTTTCAAGCACTTATCTACAAAAATGTGGAATTTTGCATTTTTTGCCAGAAGAAAGATCACAGTGTGTTTATTTGTTTTTTTTTTGTTGTTTTTTTTCCCAGGGGTGATCGTATCAACCCAGTGGTCCTAGATTATCGTGGGAGGGCTCATTGGAACGGAAATTAAAAGTTCTTGTGCCCTTATTAAGTGACCAAAAAAATGGAGGGCAACTAGGCCCCCTCCCACGCTCATTTTTTTTCCTAAAGTCACCCGATCAAAATTTTGAGATAGCCATTTTGTTCAGCATGGTCGAAAATATGATAACTATGTCTTAGGATGACTTAATCCCCCGAAATCCCTGGGGGGGGGGGGCTGAAAGCTATGAACTTTACCCAATGTTAGCATATAGTATTGGTTATTGGGAAGTATACAGACGTTTTCAGGGGGGATTTTTTTTGGTAAGTGGGGGGTTGGTTTGGGTCGGGGGTTATATGGGAGGATCTTTCCATGAAGGAAGTTTTCATGGGGGAAGGGACGTTGCTACGAAGGGGGCGCCGGATTTCACAGCATTATTAAAGAAAAGGATCAGAAATTAAATGAAAAAACAAGTTTTTCAACTGAAAGTAAGGAGTAACATCACAACTTAAAACGAACAGAAAATATTACGTATATGATTGGGTTCACCCCCTAGTCAAAACCTCGCTTTTTAAGCCAAAGATTTTTTAGTACTTTCATAAGAGCTATTTATTCTAAGTAACGGCCTTTGTGATTAAGGGGTCATTTTTAAAGAATTGGAACAAAACTTGAACTTTAGCTTAATGAGCAAGGTATTGACTAGGGGGCGAGCCCCCTAATATACGTATTAAAAATCTATGGATATAGAAGTTCGTTACGTAAGTTAATTCGTAAGTTACGTATATTTATTCCTAATAAAACGTTCGTAAATAAAATTAAACACGTTTCTAGAAAGCCATTTAACCAAATAAAAGTAAAATTAATATGCAAATTTTGTTTTAATTATTCATGTACGGTGAGCAAAAATCAAAACCTGTATTAATTCAAAAACGTTCAAAAATTAAATAAAAAAAACAAGTTTTTTTAACTGAAAGTAAGGAACGACGTTAAAACTCAAAACGAACAGAAATCATTCCGTATATGAAAGTGGCTGTCCCCTCCTCAACGCCTCGCTCTTTGCGCTAAAGTTTGACTTTCTCACAACTCTATTTTTTAAACAATACAAAACTTTAGCGTAAAGAGCGAGGCATTGAGGAGGAGACAGCCCCTTTTGATATACGGAATAATTTCTGTTCGTTTTAAGTTTTGACGGCGTTCCTTACTTTCAGTTAAAAAACTTGCTTTTTTATTTAATTCAAAAAAAGGTCAACCTTGGGTAGAATACGTGTTTATTGATATTCTCATAGGAGTTGGTAAGAGTTGATTGGGAGTTAAGAGTGGAACACAGCCTTTAGTTCAGTTTTTCTAAACTGGTACAATCGAAACAAAACACTACTCACACTTTGGTTAAATTAAATTAAAAAAAAAAAAAACAACAACACGTTTTTTTAACTGAAAGAAAGGAGCGACATTAAAACTTAAAATGAATAGAATTTATTCCGTATATGAAAGGGGCTGTCCCCTCCTCAACGCCTCGATCTTTACGCTAATTTTTTTTATTGTTTTACAAAATAAAGTTGTGAGACAGAGTCAAACTTTAGCCTAAAGAGCGAGGCGTTGAAAGGACAGCCTCTTTCATATACGGAATAATTTCTGTTCGTTTTAAGTTCTAATGTCGCTCCTTACTTTCAGTTAACAAAACTTGTTTTTTTTTTATATTTAATTTCTGAACGTTTTTGAAATAATGCAGCTTTGATTTTGGCTCGCCGTACATGAATAATTAAAACGAAATTTGCTTATTAATTTTACTTTTTTGGCTAAATGGCTTTCTCGAAATTTTGTTCTGGCGTAACTTACGAATTAACTTACGTAACGAACTTCTATATTCGTATATTTTTATTACGTATATTAGGGGGTTCGCCCCCTATTCAATACCTCGCTCTTTACGCTAAAGTTCAAGTTTTGTTCTAATTCTTTAATAATGACCCCTTAATCACAAAGACCGTTAATTAGAATAAATAGCTCTGATGAAACAACAAAAAAAGACATTAGCGTAAAGAGCGAGGTAATGACTAGGGGGCGAACCCAATCATATACGTAATAATTTCTGTTCGTTTTAAATTTTGATGTTGCTCCTTACTTTCAGTTGAAAAAACTGTTTTTTTTTATTATTTGATTTCTAATTGTTTTTTTTAAATAACCCTGGGAAATCCGGCGCCCCCTTCATAGCAATATCCCTTCCCCCATGAAAACTTCCTCCATGGAAGATTTTCCCACGTAACCTCGACCGCCCCCCCCCCAACTACCAGAAAAAATCCCCCCTGAAAACTTCTGTATACTTCCCAAAAACCAATATTATAAGTAAACAATTCTATATGGGGACTGTCGGGGATTAAGTCATCCTCTAAGATATAGTTAATGTATTTTTCGACCATGCTGAACAAAATTGCTATCTCAAAATTTTGATTGGGTGACTTTGGGAAAAAAATTGAGCGTGGGAGGGGGCCTAGTTGCCCTCTATTTTTTTTGGTCACTTAAAAAGGGCACTAAAATCTTTAATTTCCGTTCGAATGAGCCCTCTCACGATATTCTAGGACCGCTAGTTCGATATGATCTCCCCTGGAAAAAAATTAAATAAACATGCATCCGTGATCTTTTCTTCTGGCAAAAAATACAACATTCCATATTTTTGGAGATAGGAGCTTGAAACTTCTATAGTAGGGGTTCTCTGATACGCTGAATCTGATGGTGTGATTTTCATTAAAGTTCTATGACTTTTAGGGGGTGTTTCCCCCTTTGTTCGAAAATAAGGCAAACTTTCTCAGGCGCGTAAGACTAAACTTGATGAAACTTTTATATTTGAAATCACCATAAAAATTTGATTCTTGTGATGTATCTATTGGTATCAAAATTCCATTTTTTAGAGTTTCTGTTACTATTGAGCCGGGTGGCTCCTTACTTACAGTTCGTTACCACGAACTGTTTGAAACAAAGAATAAAAAATTGATTTAAAATTGAGAGTTTAAATACTAAAAACTGTGAGGATGTCATTTATAACCTTTATGTGAATCAGCAATGATAGTTGCTTTTAAATTATCCACACACATAATCTTTGTTGCTTCTATAATTTTTGGAGTGACAAATATGTCACTATATATCAGAATAATTCTCATATTGATTGATTCTGACAGCCAGTAGTGTCAATCGGGGTAGGGGTATGTATACACTGTTTATTTTTGCCCCCTAAATTAAAAAAAAATACCTTTTTTGGGGTATTTTCGTGGATAAATCTCTTTCTTTGGTATTTATTTATTGAAAAAAGGATAAATATGCCCCCATATATTTCGAAAATACACACCCCCACTGAATTTTGTGAATTAACATGACAGTCAAAATCCTGTTCAATCTAGAAGATTTTTGAAATTGGTAAAATAATGGATTTTTGGGCACGGGAAAAGGCGATCCTTTTAAGGAATCCAATTTAGGAAATATTTTACCCTATTCCCCATTGGCAAACGATTAGGGTGTCTGATATATTTTTCAATTTGACTTTCTTCATAAATTTTCATTTTGTTCCTCCTATTGAGGGGCTGGTGCCCCTCAATAGGATTTTTCATTACATATTTTTGTTAAATTTTTTCTTATTTTTGCATCTCCATTGCAGAAAATCGAAAAAATCACAAAGTCCTTATTCCCCAATACATCTTGAAAAATACATTTTGCCCCTCTGCCCGCAATTGGCGCCTCTGCTTCTTTATGTTTTGATATAGGGAAATATTCCTGTTCTTTTCGTGAAGATCTACATATTGATTGATGCAAACAGCATACGCTTTAAAGAGACTTTTATAGAATTTTCTAATACCAGATTTAATACATTTTGCTTTTATCTAACAAGAGAGTAAGGTGGTTTTTGACGAATCCAAGGCTGTTGTTACAAAACTGTTTTTTGATGAAGTTTGTCCCCTTAAGTATTAGGAAAATACTTAAAGTAAATCACGTAATGTTGTGATCATCAGGAACAAAAAAAGTCGCCCAACGTGGGGCTCGAACCCACGACCCTGAGATTAAGAGTCTCATGCTCTACCGACTGAGCTAGCCGGGCTTGTAAGAACTTGAGAATATTCTAATATATGCTATTAATCAATAAAGATTTGGAAAATTTGGGTGTTATTGCAAATCCTAATAGAAGGTTGAAATTAAAAACTTTTGAAGTGTGTTGTTTTTAATTTAGACGAATTCTTCAGATGTGGCATATGATTTGATAAATTCCACTTTTGCTACTTTTTGCTATCTTGGAAAGAGGTTAGGTTAGGAAAATGAAACTTTCAGGGATGGATCTACAGACTAAAGTATGTCCTTGGAAGGTATTTTTAAGTACCTACCTCCACTCCTTCTCCTTCTAGAGGGCAGTGACCTTTGGTGGCCTTTAAAAATCGTTGTGTTATAAAAGTGAAACCTTGCAAAATAGATCATCTGCTTAAATGAAGTACAACAAAACTGTTTTCAACTTCACAGGTTTGCTCAATCCTAATTTATGAGGTTTCACAAAATCTGAAAATTCATTTCCTAAATTTAGAAAAGAAACCATTGATATGGCTTAAAATTCTATTCTAATTACAGGAATTGTATTTTCAGAAATAAGGTGATCTACGTCCAGCACTCGACACATTTGATCTCAGCAGAGTAGCCTAATCGTAAACCATATTGAGATCCTGGGAACAATGCACAAGGGTGCCAAAATACCCGTTTTCTCTCTCTTAAATTCACAGTTTATAGACAGTAAGCTTATCGCAGATAATTTCTGGTCTTCGGTCTCGGTGCGAACAAAAAGTTCCTCCCACTTGTTTTTGCCTTAGCGGATTAGTCTGTTATCGTCAATCACTGAGAAATGGTTACCAAGTGCATTTTTCGTAATAGCGGGTTTCCACTTGTTTCGTGTCCAAGAGAAATCTGACTTGTCTACCCGCGAAAAGATCTGATGCCGCCTATGTTTCTATCTGCAAAAACGTTCTCCGGAGCACTCGCACCCCTGTCCGGGTTTTTATAATGGGAGAGATAGAGAATGATCATACTGCTAATTCTATAAACTGTGCTTAAATTCAATAAAAAACAACAATGGACTCATGAAGAACAAAGGGCTCGTAGTACCTCGGGATCCTCGGGATCCGATGTGGAGCGTAGTCTATAGATAATTTTCTTAATTTTTCGTTTGAGATAATCTAGGTTTCTTAAACACTTGCAAATTTTACCGAAACCAACATTTTGATAAAATTTTGACAAAAAGGTGTCAATTTCTTTCGATGTGAATTTCTAGCCCCTGCTTGGAAGAATCAAACGTAACTATTTATATTTGTAACAGTGATAAGTTTTATTATTGTGCTAGTTGAGCATTTTCATTGGAATGCAAACATATAGGCAAACATATAGAAAATAATTGAAAGCATAAGTGCTAAAAAAGATAATTTTTTGTATTATGCTGTTGAATCGAGAAAAAAAAGATCCTATCCGGCTGATTCACATTGTCGTTTTGATTAATTCAAATTAAATAAGATATGATAATTTTTTAGTTTAAAGGTTTAAGCTCCGCCCCCCCCTGTATTTGCGTTATTTCCCTGATTACCCAGGTCAATTTTATGGGAATATTCCGGGTTAGACACATGTCCAGGCTATTTTCGAGGAGGTTGTGCGATTCCAAAATAATTTCTCTCTGGTGGGACAATAATAATAATAAAAAAAATAATTAGGTTTTATTTGACAATTTCAATAAGAAGTGTCCAGAAACTGAAGAAAATTCAGGATTTTGGAGAAGGCGCCCTGAAGTCCTTCCCTGCAGACGCGCCTGTCCCCCGAGTTCCCTGAAATTGAGTCTGCTGTGAAACTTGGAAACCTTGGACTGTTTTGCTTAAAATACGGCCGTGGAAAACCAATTTTCAAAGAACAAAAAGTTTCCGTTTCGATTCATGCAAATTAAAAAAGGATGCTGTTGTTTTCTAAGAGAGAGTTTTAAAATACCCCCCCCCCTCTGTTGGGCTCTGGTCATTTTCCACGAAAAAAAAAAGATTTGGTTCTGTGTTTAAAAGCTTCACATGAAACTATTTGGTGGTTTTTTCTTTTTGTGCTGAAACCAAGAGAAAGCCTTTCCTTTCCTGGGTTATGCTAAGAGATAAGCAAATCTTGCTCTTTCTCTCTTTGTAGGAACCTTTATCGATCTAAACTTTCCAACTTTCCCAGTTTGTCCTGGGACGACTCTTTATAAAGAATACAAATTTCACCAGGGTCTAGACTGTGGATCTGTGAATGAAGTTTTCTAATTTCTGTTTAAAGAAATCTTTGATAATGTTGTAGGACTGAAAATACCTTGTCTTAGGATATTTATTTGGATTAAATGATGGCGTTAGAAATATTTTTCTTGGCGGGTAAGGAACTATTCAGTATTTTGGTTTTATAAGGGGGGATATATCCCTCACAATATGTATATATCTCATGTAGTCTCAGTTAGACCTCTCTGGATTGTAGGCTTATGAGAAGGGGGGGGGAGAGGGCTTTGGGCTCATGCACGCTTCATTTTTTTAATTTTCACAATTTCCTTGTATTATCTTGTATCCAGGATTTTTTTCGCGGGGGGGGGGGGGGGGTTTACAAAATATTTTTTTTGGGGGTACTTAAATTAAAAAAAAAAACTTTGAAAAACACATCAGAAATTTGTTTATATTCACTTTTGTTACAGTTTTTACGAGTCGGACAAACATTTCGGAGGGGGGATCCAAACCCCCTAATCCCCCCTGAATACAGCCTTGCTTATACCTTTGTATAATTCGCCTTTTCTATCATTTTTTTATTTGGCCTCTTCAGGCAAACAAATTACTTTGTTTGCCTGAAGTTTGCCTGATGGATTGATGGATGATGGATTGCCTTGATGGTCTGAAAAACGGCTTATACATCATTTCTTCTTAACTAAGTACGGTGTGTCACCTGTGTGAAAACTGGTGCTTAGGACTATGTTGAAAGAAGGAGGGCTAGAAAATTACCGAAAATTACACCGGGAATGGTGGTTGTCAAAACACGGAAATATAGCCTACATTTTCAGCCTACAGTTTTAAACTTTTTCCCATTGGGTGTGTTTTGAGCCAATATTGATGTTGGTGGGGGGGGGGGGGGCTGGGTTGGTTTATGTATTATTTTTTCATCAAGTGGTAGACTCAGGCCCTAAGCTTTTTTGCACGTATATTCATTTACCCGTGCCCCAGCCATTTAAACATTTGCCTCTCAATTACTTGGACTATATCTGTCTTGGTTTTTCTCTGTCTACAATTACCCAGCATCTTGATGCAACCTATGCAACCTAT
>JAQQPU010002493.1:33227-67228 GCA_029168905.1 Artemia sp. Kazakhstan ARC1039 | reverse complement strand
TACTCCAACAATCTTCTATTCTTAATCCAACAATCCAACAAACTTAATCCAACAAATCCATTCTTGATTTTACACCCTTTTGACAATCTGCATGATTATAGTGTGTTTGGATTTAGTTCAAATTCCCCCTAAGTATTCTGTCAAATTTTCTCCTTCATATGCGTAGCCTTAATTGTAGTAGCATCGTGGTATTGGCGGTAGTAGTAGGAACAGTAGTAGCAGTAATAATATATTATTAGTAGTAGTACTAACAGTAGTAACACCAGTATTAATAGTAGTAGTAGCAAGTACATTTTGCCGTTTGGTCAGCTGAACATCCCACAAGGATGCTCCAGAAGTTTCCCCTTGATGTGATAAGCCGTTCCAAGGATAATGCGGATACGCCTGTATCAGCAATCTGTATGCGCATAGTATGTTTTGATTTAGTTGAAATTTACCCCCAATGTTTCCTCAGCTGTTTATTTCAATATCCTCAGCCTTAGCAGTACTCACTACAGAAGTAGTAGTTTTTGTGATATTAGTGGTAGTAGTAGTTGTTGTGGTAGCAGTGGTAGTCGTAGTAGTAGCAGCGTGCAAATATTGCCTTTTTGGTCTATTGATCATCATCTCCCTTATCATTTCCTGAAAGTTTTAAATTAATAAACTCAATTATTCTTGAGCTTTTGACAACCAATATACACACAACATGTTTTGATCTGGTTTAACACTCCCCTCAACATTCCCTGGAAGACTCACCTGAATGCCCTTCGTATTTCGGGAAAGTAGAAGTCAAACATGCATACCTTTCTTAATAACATTTACCATATGTAAACAATGAACAAATTGCCTTGCTTACAGCCCTTGCCCTGAGGGCTGTGGGGGGTTGACATCTCAAAACGCATAATTACTGTACCTTTCAACACTGCGGAAAAAATAGATGTATAAAATTTTGTTTCAAAGTTTGTTTTGGGAAATGATAGGCATAGAGAGGGGCTGGTTGTCCTCAAATCGCTTATGACTCTTAAAAAGGGCAAAAAGTTTCTCTTTTTTAAAAATTGACTTACTTGACTTACTTGACTTAAGTCCCATCCGTCCTCGAAGGTCGTTTTGGGGCCTCTTCATTCACTATGTTATTGATGTGGTGTCTGTATGAGCATCTATCTTCAGTCAGGCGTAGAAGTTGCGGCATGTTGAGTGTAGAGAAGTTGTCTTTCCATCTCTTAGGGGGCCGACCTCTGGGGCGAGAACCATGCACGCGACCATCGAAGACTATTTTCGGCAGACGAGAATTTTCCATACGCTGGATGTGGCCTAGCCACCTAAGTTGTTGCAGTTTTATTTTATCAAGTATGTGTTTGATCTTGAGGCTTTCAAACAACCTAATATTAGAGACCCTGTCCAGGTACGTAATGCCAGCAATACGGCGGAGTGAGTTTGTTTCAAATGCGGCTAGACGACGTTGGTCATCTGTTTTGAGGGTCCGTGATTCACAGGCGTACATGGCAATGGGGATAATCAGTGTGTTAAAGAGTCTTGTTTTCAGCAGTGTCGACAAATTCTTGTTCCTCCAGATCGGCATTAAGGCTTTAAAGCTAGAGTTTGCAAGCGCCAGGCGCCTCTTAATATCTTTCGAGTGGTTGTTATCGGACGTTATAAGGCTACCAAGATAGGTGAAATCTTCGACCCATTCTATGTTGTCACCACCGAGCTGGAGGCTTAAGGTTTCTTGGTTTTCCGACTTTCGCGAGCAGAGCATGGCTTTCGTCTTTGAGGAATTGATGGTCATTCCAAAGGAGCTGGTGGTTGATTGGATGTTGTCGGCCTGGGACTGAAGATCCCCAAGGTTCTCAGCTACTTGGTCTATGTCGTCTGCATAAGCTAATTTATCAATCGATATTCCCCCAACGTGGACACCTGACGAGTTGTCAAGGAGTGTGAAGACAGCGGTAAGGAACAGGTTAAACAGTTCCGGTGAAAGCAAGCAACCCTGCAGCACACCAGTCGATGTTTCAAAGCTATCGGAGAGGCCTTCTCCCGTCATGACGCGGCTTCTGGATTTTGAGTACATATCTCTGATCAATGATACTAAGTTCTGTGGCATACCAAAATGGAGAAGAATTTGCCATAGACCTTCTCTCCATATGAGGTCGAAAGCCTGCTTAAAGTTCGAAAGCCTGCATCAAAGTATCAAAACCAGTTTCAAAGTAACAAAATGGGTTTTTGTCAACCTCGGAGTTTTTACTATCTGATGTTTGAACTATTTTCAGCAAAATGGCTATCTCAAAATTTGTGTCGTATGGGTTTGGGGAAAAAAGGGCGTAAGGCTAATTGCTCTTTGGTCTCTTTTGGCTCTTTAAAATTGAACTAGAAATTTCCATTTTCAATCAAATGAGCCGTTTCTGAAGTTTATACGAGCATCCCTTCTATAAGAACCATATATGCCCCCAGGGCATAACTTACAACGCCTGTCCCCGGGCCCTGGGGGATTGTGTCGACCCTGGAGTTTTAATATCTGATGTTTTAACTATTTTTAACAAAATGGTCATCTCAAAATTTTTATCGGATGGGTTTGGGGAAGAAAAAGGCGTGGAGGGGGAGAAGCTAATTGCCCTCCGATTCCTTTTACTCTGAGAAAGTGAACTATAACTTTTAATTTCCAATCAAATGAGCCCTCTCTGAAGTTTATATGAGTATCCCTTTCATAAGAACCATATACGACCCCAGGACATAACTTACAACACCTGCCCTCTGGGCCCTGGGGGTTGTGTCGATACCGTAGTTTTTGTTATCTGACCTTTGAACTATTTTAAAAAATGGCTATCTCAAAATGTGGATCGGATGGGTTTGGGGAAAAAGGGCGTGGGGTTGGGCTAGTTGCCCTCTGATCTCTTTTGAATCTTAAAAATTGAACTAGAACTTTCAATTTCCATTCAAATGAGCCCTCTCTTGAGTTTATACGAGCATCCCTTCCATAAGAACCATACATGCCCCCAGGGCCTAACTTGCAACGGCTGCCCCCGGGCCCTGGGGGGGGGGGGGGTGTGTGTGTGTGTCGACACTTGAGTTTTTTGTTCTGACCTTTGAACTATTTTTAACAAAATGGCTATCTCAAACTTTTATCTGATACATTTAGGGCTAAAGGGGCGGATAGCTGCCCTCTGATCTCTTTTGATTCTTAAAAACTATACTAGAACTCTCAATTTCCAATCAAATGAGCCCTCTCTGAAGTTTATACGAGCATCCCTTCTATAACAGCTATACATGCCCCCAGGAATAACTTACAATGCCTATCCCGGGCCCTGAAGGAATGTGTCGACCCCGAAGTTTTCGTTATTTGATCTTTGAACCATTTTGAAAAAATGGTTCTCTCAAAGTTTTTATTGGATGGGTTTGAGGAAGTAGGGCGTGAAGGGAGGGGCGGCTAGTTGCGCTCCGATCTCTTTTGACTCTTGAATAGTGAACAAGAACTTTCGATTTCCAATCAAATGAACCCTCTCCGAAGTTTATACGAGCATCTATTCCATAAGAACCATATATGCCCCCAGAGCATTAGTTATAATGCCTGTCTCCGGGCCCTGGGGGGTTGCTGACCTTGAAACTATTTTTAACGAAATGTCTATCTAAAAATTTTTATCGGATGGGGAAAAAAGGGTGTGTGTGGGGGGGGGGGGGGGGCTATTTACCCTCGGATAACTTATGACTCTTAAAAAGTGAACAAGAAATTTTAATTTCCAATCAAATGAGCCCTCTCTGAAGTTTATACGAGAATCTCTTTCATAAGAACCATATACATCCCCAGGACAACACTTATAACGCCTACCTCCTGGGCCCTGGGGGGCTGTTTTGACATTGGAGTTTTTGTTATCTCATCTTTGAACTATTAAAAAAATGTCTATCTCAGAATTTGTAGCGGATGGGTTTAGGGAAAAAGACGATGGGAGGGAGGGGGTTGCCCTCCGATCTCTCGACTCTAAAAAAGTGAACTAGAACTTTCAATTTCCAATCACATGAGCCCTCTATGAAGTTTATACGAGCATCCCTTACATAAGAACCATACATGCCCTCAGGGCGTAACTTAGAACGTCTGCCCCCGGGCCCTGGGGAGTTGTATTGACACCGGAGTTTTTTTTATCTGACCTTTGGACTATTTTTCAAAATTGCTATCTCAAAATTTTCATCGGATGAGTTTGAAAAAAAAGGCGTGGGGGCGGAGGCTCGTTGCCCTTTAGATCTCTTTTGACTCTTAAAAAGTGAACTCGAACTTTCAATTTCAGATCAAATGAGTCCTCTCTGAAGTTTATACGAGCATCCCTTTCGTAAGAACCACATATGCCCCAGAGCATAACTTACAGCGCCTGCCTCCGGGACCTGGGGGTTGTGTCGATACCTGAATTTTTGTTATCTGACTTTTTAACTATTTTTAACAAAATGGCTATCTCAAAATTTTTATCCGATGTATTTTGGGGTAAAGGAGTGTGGGGGGGGGCTATTTGCCCTCAAATCTCTTTTGAATCTTAAAAAGTGAACTCAAACTTTCAGTTTCCGATCAAATGATCCCTCTGAAGTTTTTATGAGCATCCTTTCCATAAGAGCCATATATTCCTCCAGGGCATAAATTACAGTGCCTGCCGTCGGGCCCTGGGGGGTTGTATCGACCCCGGAGTTATCGTTGTATGATCTTTGAATTATTTTTTAAAAAATGGCTGTCTCAAAGTTCTTATCAGATGGGTTTCAGGAAAAAAGTGGGTGGAGGGGGGGGACTAGTTGCCCTCCAATCTTTTTTTAATCTTAAAATGTGAACAGAACTTTCAATTTTCAATCAAATGAGCCCTCTCTGAAGTTTATACGAGCATTCATTCCATAAGAACCATATATGCCCCAAGGGCATAACTTACAATGCATGCTCCCGGGCCCTGGGGGCCTGTTTTGACACCAGTGTTTTTGCTATATGATCTTAGAACTACTTTTAAGTGGGTTTTGTCGACACCGGAGTTTGTGTTATATGATTTTTGTACTATTTTTAACAAAATGGCTGTATCAAAATTTTTATCAGATGCATTTGGGGAAAAAGGGGCGTGGGGGGGCTAGTTGCCCTCCAATCTCTCTTGAATCTTAAAAAGTGAACTAGAACTTTTAATTTCCAATGAAATGAGCCCTCTCTGAAGTTTATACGAGCATTTCTTCCATAAGAACCATATATGCCCTCAGGGCATAACTTACAACGCCTTCCCCGGGGCCCTGGGGGGTTTTGTCGACGCCGGAGTTTTTGTTATATGATTTTTGTACTATTTTTAACAAAATGGCTCTATCAAAATTTTTATCGGATGTATTTGGGAAAAAAGGGCGTAGGGGGGGGGGCTAGTTGCCCTCCGATCACTTTTTACTCTTAAAAAGGGCTGTAGAACTCTCGATTTTCAATCGAATGAGCCCCCTCCGAAGTTTATGTGACGATCCCCTCCATATGAAGTCCCTCTGGAGAAACAAAAAAATAATAAAACATTGGAGTCGTCTGGCCTTAACTATAGGTAACGCTATAGTGTTGCCTCGGATAACTCCTTCTATACGAAGTGCTCTAGTCTAGAAAAAAAAATACATTGTGCCAACATCGTTCTTTACTTAGGCAGCGCAATTTCCCTCCACATACTCTGAATATTTCAATTTGATCCCCTTAACCTTTTCTGAGGTATCGCGGATACACTATTTGGACAACCTTGGATGCACATAATGTCTTAAGTTTCAGTTTAACTTCCCACTCCACCTGCCATGACGGTTTGAAAACCTAATACCCTCCTCAGCTATTTCTGAGAAATTGCAGATATGCCCTTTTGAAAAAATTGGATGCACAATGTATCTTTTAATTTAGTTCAGCTTCGTGCCCTGAAGTTCCGATGTAATACCCTTAGTTTTTCCTGGGACTTTTTAAAAACGCCCTTCTGACAATCTGAATATAAATAGCTTGGTTTCGATTTATTTTTTACATTCCGTCGGCATTCTCTGAAAGTTTCAACTTAATACCCTATTCCGTTCGTGATATATTGCATCTGTGCCATTTTGACATTTTGGATGCACTTAAACTCTTTTGATTTAGTTCAACAGTAGTATTAGTAATAGCAGTAGTAGTATTAGTAATAGTAGTAGTGGTAGTAGTAGTAGCAACAGTATTAGTAGTAGTAGTAGTAGTAGTGGTAGTAGTAGTAGTCGCAGTAGCAGTATCATTCCTAGCATAAGTAGTAATAGTAATATTAGCAGTAGCAGTAGTAGTAGTAGTAGTAGTAGTAGTAGTAGCAGCAGTAGTAGCAGTTGCAAGTAGTTTCAGCTGCTGTTGCAAGTAGTCGCAGTCACAATTCAAGTAGTCGCAGCCGCAGTCACAAGCATTCGTAAGTAGTCAGAGATATTGTTTCAAGAAATCGCAATCCCTGTCTCATGTAGTTGCAATCACAGTCGTAAGATGCCGCAGATTCAAGTAGTTGCTGCATTCGCAGTCGTATTTAATTGTAATTGCAGTTTTGAGTAGTTGCTGTCGCAAGTATTCGCAGTTTCTAGTAGTCGTAGTCACAAGGAAGTCCGTAAGCAGAGGGGGAGTTAGGGGGTGGGCCCCCCCCCCCGAAATGTTTGTCTGACTCGTAAAAACGTAACAAAAATGGATATAAACAAATTTTGTATGCGTTTTGAGTGTTTTTTTGTGTAACCCCCACGCCCCCCCCCCCCCCGATTTTTTTTTTAGTAAAACTCCCTCCGAAAAAATCCTGGGTACGGCCTTGGTCACAAGTAGTCACGTTTGTAAATAATCGTAGTTGTAGTTATAAATAGTTGCAGTAGTAATAGCAGTAGTAGTAGTAGTAGTAGTATTAGCAATAGAATAAGAAGTAGCTGCAGTGGTAATAGTAGTAGTAGAAGTGATTGTCGTAATTGTAGTTCAACATTCACAAAAAAATGCACTGAAAAGTCCAACTAAACATACCAGCTACCCCTGGAATATTGCACAGACGCATTTTTATAAACGTTATACTAAACATATGCCCATACGCAGTTGTAGTTATAAATAGTCGCAATAGTAGTAGTAGCAGTAGCAGCAATAGAATAAGTAGTAGCTGCTGTGGTAATAGTAGTAGTAGAAGCGGTAGTTGTAGTTGTAGTTTAACATCCACAATAACGGTTATCTCAACGTTTTGCTTAGATATTTTTGGGAGACAAAGGGGTGTGGGAGGGGGCTAGTTGCCATCTAATATTTTCGGTCACTTAAAAGGGCATTTGAAATTTTTATTTCCGTTTGAATCAGCCGTTTCCCAATCTTCTAGGCCCAATGTTTGAATAACGGTCGAACCGTATTGCCAATATGATTGGTTGGCTAGGAAAAAAACAACAAACAAACACGCATCCGTTATGCTTATGGCAAAAAGTTCCACATTTTTGTAGAGAGGATGTTGAAACCCATACGTTAGGATTTTCTTATATGCTGAATTTTATGGTGGAATTTTCATAGAGATGGCTAGACCTTTTTGGGGTGTTTTCCCCCATTCTCAAAAATCAGGCAAATTTTATCGGGCTCGGAACTTTTGATGGGTAACATTTAACTTAATGAATTTTATATATTTGGAATTAGCATGAAGATCCAGTTGTCGGATCTTGTTGATGTATTGTTGATGTATTAATGTTTATCAAAACCGCTTTTTTATAGTTTTGGTTACTATAGGGCCGAGTAACTCCTTACTTACATTAAATAAAAAAAACAAGTTTTTTAAACTGAAAGTAAGGAGCAACATTAAAACTTAAAACGAACAGAAATTATTCCGTATATGAAAGGGTCTGTCTCCTCCTCAACGCCTCGCTCTTTACGCTAAAGTTTTTTATTGTTTTAAAAAATAAAGTTGTGAGTCAAACTTTAGCGTAAAGAGCGAGACGTTGAGGAGGGGACAGCCCCTTTCATATACGGAATAATTTCTGTTCGTTTTAAGTTTTAATGTCGCTCCTTACTTTCAGTTTAAAAAACTTGTTTTTTATTTAATTTCTGATCGTTTTTTAGTTAATGCAGCTTTTATTTTGGCTCACCGTCATTGAATAAGTAAACAAAATTTGCATAAAAATTTTACTCTTCTTTTGCTAAATGGCTGTCTCTAAATTTGGTTCTGACGTAATTTACAAATTAACTTACGTAACGAACTTCTATATCCGTATATTTTTCTTCTGGCAAAAAATACGTTGCAGATATAGTTGCAGATTTTTGCAGATATGAGCTTGAAACCTATGTAATAAGATTTTCTGATACGCGGAATCTGACGGTGGGATTTTCATTAAAATTCTTTCACTTGTAGGGGATGTTTCCTCCCTCTTTAAAAATCAGGTAAATTTTCTCAGGTTCGTAGCCTTTGATGATTAATACTAAACTTAATAAAATTTATATATTTAGAATCACAGTTTATAGATTATAATCACAGTCTATATTCTGTCTACTGTGTTTAGAATCAACATTATAAGCCCATTCTTTTGATACATTTATTGACTTCAAAATTCCGTTTTTAAAAGTTTCGATTACTATTGAGCCGTATCGCTTGTTTTTTTTTTCTTTTTTTGATTACGTTTATGTTATTACGTATATGAGGGGGTTCTCCCCTTAGTCAATACCACGCTCTTCACGTTAAAAGTTAAAAAAAAATTTAATTGACAAACCCCTGAATCACAAAGGCCGTTTAATTAGAATAGATAGCTCTTTTGAACGCACTAAAAAAAACTGTAGTGTAAAGAGCGAGGTATTGACTTGGGGGAGAGCCCCCTCATATACGTAATAATTTCTGTTCGTTTTAAGTTCTAATGTTGCTTCTTACTTTCAGTTGAAAAAACTTGTTTTTTTTTAATTTAATTTCTGATCGTTTTTTAAATAATGCTTGGAAATCCGGCACACCCTTCATAGAAATGTCCCTTACCCCAAAGAAACATCCTCCACGGAAAGATTCTCCCGAGTAACCCCCTCCTCCAGCCCCCTCCCACCAGAAAAAAATCCTTCCTGAAAATGTCTGTATACTTCCCAATAATCAATACAATATGTAAGCAATGGGCAAAGTTCATATCTTGCAGCCCTTCCCCTGGGAACTGTGGGGGATTAAGTCATCCTAAAAGACATATTTATTAGATTTTCGACTATGCTCAACACAATGGCTATCTCAAAATTTTAATTGGGTGACTTTGAGAAAAAATGAGCGTGGGAGGGGGCCTAGTTGCCCTCCATTTTTTGGAGGGCACGCATCGTGATCTTTCTTCGAGCAAAAAATGCAAATTCCCACCTTTTTGCAGATAGGAGCGTGAAACTTTTTTAATAGGGTTCTCTGATAAGCTGAATGTGATGGTGTAACTTTCGTTAAAGTTAATTAAAAATGCAAAATTCCACATTTTTGCAGATAGGAGTTTGAAGCTTCTTTAATAATGTTCGGTGATAAGCTGAATCTGATGGTGTGAATTTCGTTAAAGTTAATTAAAAAATATTGCAATTAAAACAAAATTTTATTGTTTAAAAAAAATGAGTTGTGAGAAAGTCAAACTTTAGCGTAAAGAGCGAGGCATTGAGGAGGGGACAGCCCCTTTCATATATGGAATAATTTCTGTTCGTTTTAAGTTTTAACGTCGTTCCTTACTTTCAGTTAAAAAAACTTGTTTTTTTTTATTTCATTTGTGAACGTTTTTTAATTGATGCAGGTTTTGATTTTGGCTCACCGTGCATGAATAATTAAAACGAAATTTGTATATTAATTTTACTTTTATTTGGTTAAATGGCTTTCTCGAAATTTGTTGAGTTTTATTTACGAACGTTTTTATTAGTAATAAATATACGTAACTTACGAATTAACTTACGTAACGAACTTCTATATTCATATATTTTTAATACGTATATTAGGGGGTTTGCCCCCTAGTCAATACCTTGCTCTTTAAGCTAAAGTTCGAATTTTGTTCCAATTCTTTAAAAATGACCCCTTAATCACAAAGGCCGTTAATTAGAATAAATAGCTCTTTTGAAAGTACTAAAAAATCTTTGGCTTAAAGAGCGGGGCATTGACTAGAAGGTGAACCCAATCATATAGCTAATATTTTTTTGTTCGTTTTAAGTTTTGATGTTGCTCCTTACTTTCAGTTGAAAAACTTGTTTTTTTATATGTAATTTCTGATTTTTTTTTTAAATAATGATGGGAAATCCGGCGCCCCCTTCATAGCAATGTTCCTTCCCCCATGAAAACTTCCTTCTTGAAAAGATCCTCTCATATAACCCCTGACCCCCCCCCCCACTACCAGAAAAAATACCCCCTGAAAACGTCTGTATACTTCCCAATAACCAATACTATAAGTTAACATTGGGTAAAGTTCATAACTTTCAGCCCTCCCCCTGGGGGCTTCGAGGGATTAAGTCATCCCAAATTATAATATTTTCGACCATGCTGAACAAAATGGCTATCTCAAAATTTTGATCGGGTGACTTTGGGAAAAAAATGAGCGTGGGAGGGGGCCTAGTTGCCCTCCATTTTATTTTTGTCACTTAAAAAGGGCACTAGAACTTTTAATTTCCGTTCCAATGAGCCCTCCCATGATATTCTAGGACCACTGGGTCGATACGATCACCCCTGGGGAAAAGAAAAAAAAAACAAAAAAAAAACACGCATCCGTGATCTTTCTTCTGGCAAAAAAATGGAAAATTCCACATTTTTGTAGATAGGAGCTTGAAACCTCTACAGTAGGATTCTCTGATACGCTGAATATGATGGTGTGATTTTCATTAAGGTTCTATAGATTTAGGGGGTCTTTCCCCATTTTTTCAAAAATCAGCCAAATTTTCTCAGGCGCGTAACTTTTGATAGGTAAGATTAAACTTGATGAAACTTATATATTTGAAATCAGAATTAAAATCTGATTCTTTTGATGTATCTATTGGTATCAAAATTCCATTTTTTAGAGTTTCGGTTACAATTGAGCCGGGTCGCTCCTTACTTACAGTTCGTTACCACGAACTGTTTGATACCACGAACTGATTGATAGATTTAAGAATGAAAAATTTACTAACTGGTTTCCTTACTGTGACAAGTGAAATTATTTACCACGAAAAGTGGAAAGTTTATGAAAATGCGGGCAATTTTGGAAAGAAAATATTTTTCTCCTTTTAAAGACTCCTAGGAAACTGTTCTGTGAACCTTGGAAACGCAGTTTTGCCTTTTATTGGAGTTTTGAAAAAAGTGTAGGACTGATATTGGAAGAGAAAGGTATTTTGTGTTATCATTGATTAGATTTTTTCTATTATCCGATTTCATGATTGAAAACATTTAGTTCAAATATGTACGGTGGAATATTGATAGAAATTGAATGATATGAATGTCAATATAGCTATTTTCTTCTTAAATGGATGGCTGAAAAAGCGGAAAAATCAATATTTAAAATATTCCTTCTTGTGTTATGGAGCAACACTACCGTTTTCGCTGCTTTTTTTCTCTCTGACCAGTGGTCTGGGGCTCTGAAGTGATAAGAGATGTGAACTTAAAATTTCCCCCTGGAATGGGAATCTGGAAACGGGACTGAAACATTTCAGTCAAGCTTGTAAAATTTCCAGTAGTTTTTGAGAAAAAAAGTCGTTGTTTTTTTCTTGTCCCTTTAAGATCTGAGTCCTGGGGAATCCGCCATCCCCTCTCAGGACTGACTGCTACCCCCAAATTACTAAATTTTTATCTTTTTCTGTTTTATAATTGGCCTTATCCGCCGGCCATCTTCCGAGAACATCGAATAGGTCTAGTTCTTAAGCCCCCTATGTTCTCGAGCAGATAAATAAGTCTAGTGTGCCAAAATCGCACCTGGCTTACCAGCTAATCGCACCGGCTAAGAATTTTGTTTATCGTGTCTTTACGTGATTTCCCCCAAATTAAGGCAGACGTAATATATACATCTGATCCCCCTTTGTAAGAATAATGCAGCATTTTTCTTTGAAGTTCTTGAAAAGAAATTTATTCTACCGCAGAATTGTTAGTAATAAAAATGGCGCCCACAAGCATAAAAATTCCTGCTTCGATTTGTATACAGGTTTTCAGCTTTAACCATCCCCCTCCTTTTTCTCATCGTCTGTGTATTTTTTTATCTTTCTTTATCTTCGATTTTTATTTAAATAGTGGTTACTTCTTGCAATATGCATAAAATAGAGGGACACATCGTTCTTACAATATATTCAGCTCTCATTTCTTTTATATTTTGTATTAAAGGCCCATTTTTCAAATTCGAATACTAAAAATAGCATTATGTGCGAGCAGCGCCCTTTCCCTCTCAATAAGGGTGTTTTTATCTTTTGTCCGATTCTTTTAATTTCCCTTTGAAGACTTTTAATTTTTAACGTTGTTGTACATTTAGTCCCATACGTTGGACAAAACCTTGTAGACTTTTGATAATTTGCCCCCTTCCTTCTGAAAAAAGTTGATTATGTAAATTATCGCTGAAAGCTATAGGGGAAACAGCACGTTACATTGCTACTTGACTAGTAGTAAGTCTTTTCATGCTAGCCCTAAACATGCCATGGCTTGTAGTAGTAAAGCCATGTATATAAATGATTTGCTTTATTATTGTAAATGTCTGTTGTTTATTTTAAACTAATGATGTCTTGGAAGGGTTTAGGACTCTTCTTTTAGTTCAAAAATAAAAAGAAGGTTTTCAAAATGAAAGTAAAAAGTGTTTATAAAACTTAAAATAACCAAGAATTATTCTATGCATGAGAGGGTCTACCGTCCCCTAAACTTTACTATTTACGCCAAAGTTTTACGCTTACTTTCCTTTAAGTATGCGCACAACAAGCAAAAGCCAACATGTAATGGCAAGTGCTTTAATTATAATCCTATACTTGTTGAAAATTTGTGAAGATATGCAGTTAATGAAATATTTTTCAATTTGATTATTAGTATATTTGTTGGTCGCTCACAAAAAATAAATGCATCTGGGTCAATATCTCAACCATTGCTTATTAAATGTTGCGTACTGTAAGGGTATATTTTAGGCCTTTTATTATTCTTGATGGATGTTAATGATCTTTTTTCTTCTCACCAGCCACTTGTGAATAAGGTATCACAAGTAGTTAAATTCACAAGTAGTGGTTGGCAGGTAGTGAACCTGCCAAGGTAGTGAAATTCCTTCTTCCTGTAATTATTTCTCACTTGACAAAACTTGTAAATCTGTCTTTTGACAGATTTACATCTGTCAAATTTTTCCAAGTTGTAATTTTAGATGTAATTTTTCCAAGTTCACTTAAGCAAGCTCGAGTGATGTTTTCTTTAAAGGTGGACTTCGGAGTGGTCCACCTTATTATCAGCCTATATTTGTATCGTATTTATCAAAATTTTTGAAAAGGCTCCTGCTTTCCTCCCTACTCTCCTTTTTTGTTTATGTTTTGTTTATTCGTGGTATTCAGTTCGGCTTCCGAGCAAACCACTCGACAGAGCAGGCTGGTGGTACTCTTAAAAATTTCTATTTTCGGCTCTTTATTTAGGTCTGATTTTTGCTACTGTATTTTTGCACGTCCGAAAAGCTTTTAATTCGTTGACCCACCAAATTCTACTCTTTATGTTATCTCATTACAGTGCAAGAGGCAATGCTGGTGCTTGGTTTGATTCTTATATGTTTGGAAAGGTGAGTTTGGGGTCCCACACGGCCCAGTTCTAGGATCAGTTCTGTAACATTTCGGTCAAGCTTGTTAAATTTCCAGTAGTTTTCCAGAAAAAAGGCCGTTGTTTTCCTCATGTTGTACATGGTATCGAAACAAAATATAAGTATACGAATAGGGAAAACTCCTTTGTATGTAACAGGGGACGTTTTGAAGAAAGATTTCTTTCTTGTCCCTTTAAGATATGAGTCCTAGGGAATCCTCCATCGCCTCCTAGGACTGACTACTACCTCTCCCCCCGGATTACTAATTTTTTTTCTGGCATCGTATTAGTCAAATTAAAATGAATATCGAGAGGAATCCATGAATTCTTAGAAAGCTTAACCATATTTTTCCCGGGTCAATTAAAAAAAAAATCTTTCACAGTTTAATTCAGTCTTATATAACTTGTCGCCCCACTATACGGATGTCAATATTTTCTTCCCGTCTGATACAATTCTCTAGGGTATATGACGCAGCTAGAAATCTTATCTTTTATGCAGATAGTTCTTTTTATTTCTATTGATTGACTTGAATTCACTTTATATTGTTTCATGTGTGTCTTTTGTTTTGTTTTATTTTTGAATTACAGGGTGACCTTCCTGCGGTCCTTACAACTAGAGTGTCTCTTGTCTCTGGTTATTCTACATATTATCTTCGTAATTATAATAAAATTTAGATTTCATTCATTCCATCAGTCAGATCAAATTTCAACCCCCTGACTGCTTATCAGACTGCCTGAAATTCTTTACCTGAAATGTCTAGGAAGTGTCATATGCTTGGTGCTTTTAAAAGGATTGGGACAACATCTTTGATTATTACGACATCACATCAACATCTTTGAGAATTACTTTATTATTTATTTTTGTTCTATATCTTTTTTGTTTTTTTAACGCTCATATGCAGTTGATATTTCTGATCAGAGTTGAAATTGTGGGATATTTTGTTTCATTGGCATGGCTTTTTGCTCCGAATTGGTTTTTGTATGTAGTCAATACTGGGCGGCTGATGATATTTTTATCTATATTTGTGTATATGTTGCCTGTACTAAAGACCGCGTCTTGTGTCTGACCAGTGACCATTCTACATATATTTTCGTAATTATGATAGTAACCGGATTCTATTCGCTCCATCAGTCAGATCAGATTCCAACTCCCTCGCTGCTTGTCAGTCTGCTTGGAATACCTTACCTGAGTTGACTGGAAAGGACATTCGTTTGGTTTCTTTTAAATGATTGTAAAAAAAGGATTGTTCCCTAAAGGTATAATCCGTACATTATATTTTAGTTTAGTCAACCTTTATATTTACATTGTTGTTCAGTATGGTTGGGGACTTCCCCTTCAATCCTGCACCTGGTCCGAGATTTGTAAAATATTGTTATTAGAATACTTGCTAATATAAGCCCTTTTAATCGTGTCGTGAGGCTTACGTTAAATTGAAATACTTTCAATGCTTTCCGTGTTTTTTTTTTGTTTTTTTTACTGGTGTTGTGATGTATAATTGCGTCAAAGGTAAATCCGATTATTTTTTAGGTTTGTTCACAAATGTTAATGAGGTTCATTGCTATGAAACAAGGTCGATGAATAAAAATCGTGTTTATTATATTTAAGTAGGGGTTTTTTCTGTTTTTTGATGGGGCTAAATTATGGAATTCGTTAGACGGGGAAATTAAAAGTAGTTGTGATTTTAGTAAACTTAGAACTCTGTTGAAAATTTGATGTTTTCCTAAATATGATTTTGGTGATTATTATTTATTAGTATTATTATTTTTTGTACTTTAATGTTTATGGTTGTGTGTTAAAGAAGGGGTCGAGTGTTGAGTATTGAGTTAGAGGTAACAGGGTACATGATGTTGTTGTTATGTCATTTTTTGTTTTTCAACCGCTTCTGAGGTAAATATATATATTTTTTAATTTGTTTTGTTTTGTGGATTTATTTGATTGTCCCTTCTTCATATCATGTCCTGGTATTTAGAAGGGATGTGTTAAGTTGTTGTTATTGATTGATAAAAAAAAACGAAAACAAAATATGTCTTTCATAGATTTCTACCGAATATGGTATTTTTTAAATGTAAACTCCCTCTCAATATTGAAGTATTGTAATAAATAAAAGTTTAAGCTTTTATCACATGACTCTTTTGTTAGAAGACTCGTTACTGAATGATGGAGAAAAGAAAGCTTTATTGTAAATAGAAGGGGTGGCACCCTCCCCTCAAATATAGCATAATTTCTGTTTTTTTTCAAGTTTTAATTATTTTCTTCGCTGTCATTTGGAAAAAATTCTTTTATTTACTTTATATTTGTCTTTGGGATATCCTAAATATGAACGGGCGACTGACTCCTCAACCCTTTCCTCTTTATGCTAAATTTTTGGTCTTTAATAGCCTACAATGCTCTGGCAATAAGTGGTCATTGAGGTACATGTGACATATGCTTCATCAAAAACGAGATTGTCCTAAACGTGACGGTGATGTCGTCTCAAACAAACCCCCAACCCTTGTTGAGGCTTCAGTTAAGCAGTTAAGCAATGCTTCAATATTTTAAAACTAATATTTCTGGATAAAAACTACCGATTCCGCAGAGGGGAGCTTTTGACCCTCTCAGCATCAATATTTCACGCTTGATCCAAATATATTCCTCCAAATGAAGTCAATAAAACTGGGACAATGTTTAAACGCTATAGTGGATTCGAAAATGAAGTTTGGCTTGTTGTTGTCAGCTTTTACCTTGACGTTGTCATTAAGATGAATTCAGAAACCTACTCAAAAGTAATTTTGCAGTACGTTGCTTATTTTAATACTGCCTTTATTTCTGACTAGATCCCAATGCCGTGCACATTAACGTTTTGAAAATTGCAAACTGTTATGTATGTTTCTCAAAGAAAAATGAAGTCTTATTTTCTTTATGTTCCCAAATAGAACTTTTTATTTTTTTGCCAAGGGTGATTGTGGAAGCGCTCTTTTACCAGGTTACTGCTGGGGTTGCAGCCGTTTTTGTCTTCTCAGTTCTAAGTTGCCTAGCCTCTGACCGTATTCCAATTGCCAGTGGCAACCTATATCCACATTCTTTCAGTTTTATATGGATTGCAGCTTTATTGTAGATATATTTGGGTCTGGGAACGTGTAAGTTTTGCAACTTACTCCTCCCTTACTATTCTTTACTTTTCCAGGATGTGAATAAAAGCACTTAAAAAGCTATACAGTAGCATGTTGGCCACTGTCAGTTTTAGCTGAAATATCACGGGGCCGTTTTTTTTGTGGAGCCATTTACATGGAATAAACAATATGTAACTGGGAACCAATGACGGATAAAATATGAAAACGCTCAAAAGTCTATCGGCCACATGCATATAGAGCAGAAACTGGCGGTCAAAAATACCGCTTTTGATTATATGTTGTTTCTTCGTGAGGACCTAGATTGTCGATTTAGTCGCTGTTGTAGTCCATGTTGCAGCAATTAGCTTGGCAAAAATAAACGGCATTGTGGCAGAATTTTTGAATAGTGAGAAAGTGGAAAGATAAACAAATCATATGTAAATACAAAAATATTACGGATTCCATCATGTAAAACATTCATGCTCCGTTCTTCCTATTTATAAGAAACACACAAGTCGATGTAAAGGGAATACCTGGGCAGATTGATATCTATCTTACACTGAATCAACATGCCCTGTGGTATCCAGAAATGTCTCAAAGAAATGTGATATCATGCGGTATGTATCTCAAACGTATTCTTTGGTGTGTCGCAAAGCATTCGTGAAGTAATCTGAGGTTTGTTAAAGCTTGGAGAAAATCCAAATTTGGAAATGTTTATGGCTACAGTTTGACCACCATTAAATGTCTTCTCGGTGGATTTCTGATGTTCTTTTTTTGACCAAAAGAAATATTTCAAAATGACTGTCCTCTCTCATAAACCATGTGTTCTAAGTCACGTCCCAGCAGGCTTCATAGTCATAAACTTCCTTTTAAAGAAATGTTTCGAGAGGCCTCCAGCGCCTGCTTATCTGCTCAAGATGTTCCCGCCTCTTAATTTAATTAAATAAAAAAAACAAGTTTTTTAAACTGAAAGTAAGGAGCGACATTAAAACTTAAAACGAGCAGAAATTATTTCGTATATAAAAGGGGCTGTCCCCTCCTCAACGCCTCGCTCTTTACGCTAAAGTTTGACTCTGTCTCACAACTTTATTTTTTAAAACAATAAAAAACTTCTAGGACCACTGGGTCAATACGATTATCCCTGGGGAAAAAACAAACAAATAAACACGCACCCGTGATCTTTTTTCTGGCAAAAAATGCAAAATTCCACATTTTTGTAGATAGGAGCTTGAAACCTCTTCAGTAGGATTCTCTGATACGCTGAATATGATGTTGTGAATTTCATTAAGGTTCTATAACTTTTAGGGGGTCTTTCCCCCTTTTTTCGAAAATCAGCCAAATTTTCTCAGGCGCGTAACTTTTGATGGGTAAGTTTAAACTTGATGAAACTTATATATTTGAAATCAGAATCAAAATCTGATTCTTTTGATGTATCTATTGGTACCAAAATTCCGTTTTTTAGAGTTTCGGTTACCATTGAGCCGGGTCGCTCCTTACTTACAGTTCGTTACCACGAACTGTTTGATTAGTTTTATCCTCATTTAATATGCCGCCCTTCTACCTGAATTTAAAAAAAAGCTTGATGTCTTTCTTTAGAATTTTTATTGTTTTTGTTTATTCTATCACTATTGGCAATTTTACGCCTTGAGAGTATAAAATCTCTCAGACTTGAAAGCGATAGGGCTCTTAACATTTTCCATGGTAGTGAGCTACTACTGAACTATACTTCTCTCTTGACGCAGAAGATTGCTGTCTGAAGAGATTTGACTTCTTCATTGGGGAATGGAGATCTCACTCTAATTTGAAAGAAAGGTGAACTTACCACCCAGTGTTTCTCGTTCAGCCTTATAGCGGTAGCTACTGCTGTCTGCAAGTTGGTTGAACATCTTTTCATCAACGATTTGAATACGAAGTTGGTTTTGATGTGTAAAGTGTTCGATTCTTTGGTTCATGTCACTACACTTATTCTTTTACCAATATGTGGCGTTATACCTTCATATATCAGAGCTCTAGAAATATGAGTTGACTTCTGAAATTTCACGGTGTACTTCATTTATGGTATATCAAGTGTATCACTCTTCTTTTGTCCATGCAGTAGCCTACCGTCCAATATTTTTATTAGGGTTTGGAAAGGCATCTGTTTCCCCCTTTATTATTGAATAAACATTGGAGTTCCTCATGTGCAGTATTCCCTTGTCCTTACTAATGGGCCGTAGCTTGTGGAAACGCGGAAACGCGGAAACGTTCTGAACTTGAGTTGCAATATCCAGCCCCTTAGCAAGGTTTTGTAATTCCAGGATATGAAGCTTGGACTTTAATTCAATACATAAAAGTTCGGTGTTGTATTTTTCAACTGGAAGCAAGGTTCACCAGAAGAAAACTGTAGTGAGGTGAGCAGGATCAAGCCAATTGATCTCATAGCTTACCTTGGTTTCCGAATTAGCTCCTCAATAAAGCATACACGGTAACTCCTATTCGCTCAGGTTGGACGTCGAGTCAATCTATCTTATGCATATTTTGTCACTAAACAAGTAACTTTTCAGCTGCCATCTACCTTCGAAACTTTTTGACTCTGTTGCTTTACTACATTATTTATATGTAGCAACATTTTAGATAATTCTTTCAAATTTTGATAAATCGAACTTCATACAGTTTTCTTTCCCTTCACAAAATATCTTCTTCGTTTCCCTTCAGGGGCCCTCAGTTCCTATCTTGTTAGAAAATTCAGCATTTTTTAAACTTATAATTTTTTTAGAAGAGAAATTTTCTGTATATGATATTCGATAACAGAATCAGCACAATTCTTAGTCTTTGGTACTGACCCAGTAAAGTCTTTTTCATCAACAAAGTAAATAATAATTTGAAAACAGCAAAATAATAAAGAAAACTACAAATGAACAAAGGGTCAATATACTTCAACAAATAAACTAGCAAAATTAAACTGCGATGTTTCACGATAGATCAACGAATTAAAAGACGAAGACTATTTGTTGATTCTTTATTTATTTTTTGTCAATTATATGTTGATGAACATTTTCTGGGTTTTTCTTCATTTCTTTGCTTTTTGTTTGGTGAGGACGCATCGTAAATATTACTCACAAATTTCGCCTCTTTTTTGGCAATTATTCATCGTATTCGTTTTTTTCGTTTCTGCTATCAGGCTAATGGTTTTCATAAATTGTTGCCACAAGATGTCTGCTAGTCAATTAGTAATGTGTGTTCTTGCGTCAGCTAAATTTGTTTCAACAATTATTGACAACAAATGGGACAGTGAATACAAGATTCAGTGCTACATATCTACCTAGAAATATCAAGTACAAAATCAAACACTTCGTGATCGAACGTTTAGGTCGGACGATTTTTCCCTGGAGGACGTTTTCGTGGAGGAAGGGACATTTCTGGAAGGGGGCGCCAAATTTCCCAGCATTATTTAAAAAATTATTAGAAATTAAATGTAAAAAAACAAATTTTTCAACTAAAAGTAAGGAGCGACATTAAAACTTAAACCGAACGGAATTTATTACGTATATGAGGGGGTTCGCCCCCTATTCAATACACCGCTCTTTACGCTAAATGTTTTAATACTTTCAAAAGAGCTTTCTGTTCTAATTAAACGGCCTTTGTGATTCAAGGGTCATTCTTAAAGAATTGGAAAAAAATCGAACTTTAGCGTAAAGAGCGTATAATAATATACGTAATAATTTTTGTTCGCTTTAAGTTTTAATATTGCTCCTTATTTTCAGTTGAAAAAAAACTTGTTTTTTTATTTAATAAATTAATGGTTCGTCTATTTTTTAGTGAAGGTAGAGTAGAATTGGCCTCGGTACAATTTCCTATTTCGCCTCTTCATTTTATTTGTTGTTAAAAAAGTCACTTGCTTTGCAGGTTTCAAGGATTTAGCACAGTCATATTTAAGCAAATTTAAGTGGGGAAAAACCTTTATCACTTTGAATTCTGAATTGCTGGAAAAGTACTCCAGTTCTTCGTCCAGTGAAGAGATCCTTAGAATTCAAAACGAATACTTGGCTGAAGCCGAAGAGGAAAAATTACACAGAGGTTAGTGGCTATGCTTTTATGTTTCCAAAATTTTTGCTTTTGCAGAAGAGTTTTAATATTTCAGCTAGTAAATGAGAAAATTCGTCTTTTCAGGACATTGGATATCACCATAGCCGATAAATTAAGCCCGGTCAAAACTATTTTCTCTGTGCTACCAAACAGTATTTTTTTTTTATTCTTTTTTTTTTATGATTGGTTTGAAATTTGTCGGATGAGTGCCAAAGGACCAATCCCCTTTTCTGACCTCCAAATGTTAGCGTGGTAAATGAGTTTTTGAAATATGGTGCTTACAAAGTTTAAGATAAGGTACTAACAATTGTGAACATGATTTTTGAAAAAAAATAAAATAGGGAAGTACCTATTGGTTTTATGAAAATTTTACTTAAACTTCTTTGTAAGAAAGCTGATAAGAGTGAATAGTCTATAAAAAGTGCCAAGATATTATCATTATTTTTCAAATGACCGCTTAAGCGAAAAGAAATACAAGTGATGCACTCATTAAAGTACTATTTTCTTGGGTTTCTAGGGGGAGGGGCTGAAAACCTCCGGTTTAGAGCTTTCCGAGTTTTAGACCTTTGGTTTAGAGTTTTAGGAGGAATCCTTCTCACACCTCTCACAAAGGACAGGTTTGCTTGGGCCTGCAACCCAACTCACGGAAAAATCCTTGCCAATTTGTCGTACCAAGATAATCCTATAGTCTACGACACTGAAGATTATGTATAATGATTAACTATTTCCACTTATCCATTAGAAAAATCATTTGTACATTTACTTTTTCTTATGGTCTCTTACAACTCTGTAGTGTTTCCTTCAGCACGGGGTGATTCTACTCCTTTATTCCTGATTCAAACGTAAACCAAATTCCTTAATCGGTTCTACTATATTACCTTTTTATTGCAGATAATGCATTTAGTAAAACCCCTGAAATTTTTATCGCCCGTAAAATAACAATTAATCTTGCATAACCTTGTGAGTCTCGTTGTGTATTCGTGTCAATATTTTAACAGCAAATTGTTTATTTTTAGGCTTCACCGACGAATTTTTGTAATGTATTTTTTAAACAAATTACGGCTTTGCCACAAATGTCCGAAACAAAAATAGTTTTAAAGTTGTGGGTGTTTTTCTGCAGAATTTTTTTATGCTATTCTTTCTGTAGGCTAAAACTAGCCCAAATCTCCGAAAGACGTGGGTTGGATGGCTGCCACCAGTAATATATGTCTGAGGGGGAAGGAAGATAAAAATATACCATGGGAATATAAATGTAGGTGCCACCCCTTAACATGTATTAAGAACTTACCCGAAACTTCCTTTCTTTTCCCTAACTGGGTTAGGAGACAACCAAAAGCGGAATTAGAAATTATAAATCACTTTTATTGAACGAAGTATAAGACCAACACAAACTTAGAAAATATAAATTTGTTTTATTCACCAAAGTATTAGACCAACAAAAACTTAGAAATGTTAACCAACTGTTTTCTTTTTTTTGAGTTTTTGTTTTAGATATTGAAAAAAAATTTGCATGTCGTACATGAACGCTCTGGAGTTTGAACTGTGGAAACCTAGGCAGCAAACCAAGTATGATAATTTCACTGTCATTCTTATTGCAGCTAAAATTTCGGGGCGCAGGAGGGAGCAGAGCATTAAAACCACTCCTACTCGAAGGGACCGAACTTGAATGTGTGTTTTCCTGATTATGCTTAATCACAAAGCGTATATTGCTTTGCTGAAATTTAATTCATGTTTATGTTTTTAGTGATAGAAGATCTATTAATTTTGTCATAAATTATTATTATTTTTTTTTTTTTTTAGATCGCACCATAGACCTACCACCTTCGGACTCTGAAAGATCTGAAGATGAGAATGAATGATTTCTCTAGTTTTGTTTTCTTTTGTTTTGTTTTTGTACAAAAAAATCTTGTCTTTGTTTTATCCTAATTTTTATTTCATTCGGTATGCAGGTTATATACGATTTTCTACTCTCATTTTTCACAGAAATTTAAGTCCGTTTAGGATTATAACGGTACGGGCCATTATATGCTAGATACTGAAGACACGTTTTACTTCATGTGAAGTTTAACTGAAATTAGAGACTGATTTCGGTTGTTTTAAAAAAAAAACGTTTGAAAAAAGAGGGGCGTAAAGGCGAAGATGTCTTAATTAAGCAAATTAAGGTTAGGGTTTGCATGGCATGTTATCAGTTTTTTTATATTCAGTATTATAATTACTTAACAGTAACAAAGGATTCCACCACTGTCCTCGTCAAAAGAAAACACGGAAAAGGTAAAATACAGAAGCTATAGTCTTAAAGGGAAAAATAATTAAGAATAGGCAAAAACTAACTCGTAAGAAATAGAAAAGAGGCTAAAAGATTTACCTTACTCGCATTCAATAACAATGACCGTTTGAAATATGTGATCCAGTTTATCATTTTTTTTTCTTTTTCTTTCCATCGTCGTTTTTGGGCTAAACACTGTGTCTCAGACGGAATATTAGTGGTCCTGCATACACATATGTGTATTAAAATTTCTTATAAATTTATAGCATAGGACAGAAAGGAGATGGAAAAAAGGAAAAATACCATTTAATTCTTCGTTCAATGCTCCTCTCAAATGTAATAATCACTGCCGTTGCAATTGTCTCCAAGCCCGTCTCCTTAATAGGGTCAGATATAGCCCTAGGCTACACAGAAAAATGTGTTTATTTTTGGGGTTTGTATTATTTTCTGTCGTTATTTCTCATCAACAAGCTTAATTACGTGTTTCTTTCATAAGACCTACTTTAGAGTATATTTGTCGTGATTGGTACCCTGGCCTTACAAAAAAAAAAAAAAAAAAAATTCAACAAAGTCGAGTCCGTTTGTTGCACGTCGCCCAAATTGGCTGTGGCCATCCGCAGAAAAATCTAACAACATCCCTATACTGACTCCAGTATCTTCTCTGATGGAAAGACTGTGTCACTCCTTTTAAAAGCAATCAAACAGTTCGTGATAAAGAACTGTAAGTAAGGAGCAACTCATACTCTTAGTAACCGAAATTCTAAAAAAACGCGTTTGATAACATTATTTGTTTCAAAAGAATAAGTTTTTATGATATTAATTTAGAAAGCTTTTCGCACAAAATAAGTTTTCCAAAGAAAACTAAAGAACTCCATTAAAACAAAAATGAGCATAAATAAGGTCAAACAATTTTTCAAGCGTAAAATTACCAAAAATCACCATATATGAATAAATGAAACCCAAAATGAACAGAAATTGCAACAAATAACCAAGTCAAACTCAAAACGAGCAGAAATTAAAATGAGTAGGGCTGGCAACTCCCATGACTTCTCAAGACTAAAAAATAATTTGCACTTTACTGAAAAAAAATGAACGCGGACTATCAGTTTAGTATACATATGCTGATATTTATTCCTTAAAGCCTTAGCAATGTTTTATTTATCAAAGTCAAAAAAGTGACAATATTAAAATGTATTTTGTTTTCAGTAAAGTGCAAATCATGTTCTGATCTGGAGAAGGCATGGGGGTTTGCAGCCCTACTTATGTTAATTTCTGCTTGTATTGACTTTGACTCTGTTATTTATTGTAATTTCTGGTCGTTTTGGGTTTCATTCAATTATTTATGGTGATTTTACGCTTGGAAGATTATTTGAATTTATTTCTGCTCATTTTTGGTTTAATGGAGCTCTTTATTTTTCTTTGAAACATTAATTCGTGGATTTTTTTTTTTATTAATTTCTGTTCATTTTTTATTGACGTCGTCTTTTTCATGGGAAAAGAAAATAGTATTATATATCTTCATTTTTTTTCTATAAGAATCCATAGGTTGGCTTGCTATTTTTGTGTTGGAGAAAATTTTTCAACAATTTTTAATCCTGAGACAAAAAGTATTGTTTAATTTAGTTTTGTACCTCCTCAGGTTGACGTGAAAAATAAAACTTAATACCATTCCCAGAAAATTCTATATATGCTCTTTTACAACCTGGATACACTTACACTCTTAGGATTTAATTGTATTGTAAAAGCAGAAGAAGTGATAGTAGTAACCCCGAAAGTTTCAACTTAATACCCCCCCAATTGTTCTAGAGATAGGTGTCTTATTGGCAACCGTACACACAGTGCCTTTTGATATAGTTTTAAAGCATAATGGGCAAATTAAATGACTGCAGGGAGTCGACCTACCCAATATCTCTAGAGACATAGATACCAGATCGTTATACTATGTTTAACAGAATAGCTGTCTCAAAATTTTGTTTGGATGTGGTTAAAAAGATAATGGACTTTGGAGGAGCGCTGCCTGCCCTCCAATCACTTTTGCCTCTTAAGAAGGGCACTAAAACTTTTAAATTTCAGTCAAATTAGCTCCTTTAAAAGTTCCGTTGATATTTCTAGCTATTATAGAGCGGTGCTGCCTATGATATTGCTAATTTCCTTTTGAAAACCTGCATTTTATATAGTTTTTTCGTTTCATTGGAACTCCCCCTAAACGTTCCCTGAAAGTTTCACGTTAATACCCTTAGCGCCATTAGTTATAGTAAATGTAGGGGTAGTATTAATAGTATGTACATAGTGCCTTCTAGCTAGTTCAAAATCCGCCACAGCTTGCTCTGAAAGTTCAAACTAAAAAATGTAATCCGTTCTTGAGAAATTTCCTTGTCACCCTTTTGACAAACTACATGCTCTTGTTTTGATTTAGTTCAACATCCGCCTAAATATAATTAGAAATCCTTACCTTAATACCCTTAGCTTGCGTAGTAACAGTAGTTGTAGTAAAATTTTGCGCATAGCACCTTGGGTTTTCTCAACGTCTTCTTCAACACACGCTGAAAGTTTCAGTGTAATAGCATCAACCGTTGCCGAAGCATTGCTGATACGTCCTCTTGACAACCTTTGTGGGCATAGTGCTTTTCGATTTAGTTCAACACAGTTTCAATATTTCCCAAATTTTTCGCCTTAAGACCCTTAGCCTTTAGTAGCAGTAGTAGTAATACCAGCAGTAATAGTAGTAGCAGAAGTAGTAGCCTTAGCTTTAGTAGCAGTGGTAGTAGTAGAAGTAGCAATAAGGGTAGCAGTAGTAGTAGTATGAGTAGAAGCAGCAGCATTAGGATACAAATGTCTTTTTTTTAGTTCAATATCCCCCACCACAAGCCCTGTTAGCCACAAGCCCTGTTCATCTTCGCACACCAAACTGTTTCTAAGATATTGCTGCTATGTCTTTTTGAAAACCTGCATACAGATGTTGCATTTTGATTTAGTTCACCATCCCCCCTAAAATTCCGTGAAAATTTTACCTTCGTACCCTTAGACATAGTTGTAATAGTAGTCTGATTTACCGAGATTCTAAAACTTGGGCTCCATGGCTGGCTTTTGTAATGAGTCATCAAAATTTGCAGCTCTTAATTGTTTCTATTTTGCATAGGAAAAAAATTGTAAGAATATTTGAGGGACTTCGAATGCGGTTTCCGGAAGTTACCTCAACTTTGCTATAGGTAATGTCCAGTTTTCTAAAGTAGTAAGATGATTCAGAAATATTTTTTGTTAAAAATGTCTACGCAAAGTAAATCTTAAATATAATTGCACTTATTGTCCTAAAAAAGGATGAAACCAGTAGAAATCCTTATTTATTAAAGGAAACCTTGTGCTTGCTAGGGTTTTGGCTTAATAACCCACTTAGAAATAAAACTTCGATAGTTCGGGCGAGTTATTACTTTTTGGTGAAATCCTTTATTTCAAAAATTTCATTCGTTTGAAAGGAAAAAAAAATAGGATTGAAAGATTAGAGGATTGATAAATTAGAATGGGTGTACCAGTCCATATTTCTGCTCATTCGTTCTTCCACTCAAAGCATAGTTAAACGAAGCTAAGGAATTAAAAGTTTGTCTAAACCAGTGGTTCCCAATCGATTTTGGGTCATGCCCCAACTAGACATTTCTAAAATTCTAACCCTCCCCAGTGAGATATAAATTTCGTTACAAGTGTATTTACCTTAAGGAAGCTTAAAAGGTCCTTAACTTGGCATCGGTTTTCGGGTCGTCCTTTAGGCATACTTTGTGCTAATAAAAAATATTATCTGAATACAACGCCTTCTATACAATGTGTGACGTTATTGCAATATTATTACGTATCTTTTTTGCTCTTCAAATGCATATGAGTGTAACGTCATTCACATAAAAAAAAATTCAAAATAAAGGCTCTAAAGCAGGCCCCAACCAATTTCAGGCCATGCCCCACCAAGACAATTCTAAAATGTTGATGCCCCCACCCCTCTTAGTATTTAGGTTTTGTTATGAAGGTTCGGGAGGTGTGGTCCCCCCATCAGGTTCTTCTAGTCTTCCGTCCCTAGTTAAATATAGGAGAAATACTACTGCGGTTTCCTCATCGTGATAGTCAGGTGGAAACGGCCGGAATTGCCCATCCCAATTCTTGCTAGGCCAAACCGTAGAGGGTGCCATCAGGCAGTGGAGACCTGCATGGTTAAATATATTTCCACGAAATGTCCAAGTGCGAGTCAATATAAAGAGTCCAACCCATACTACAGCATCCCCGGCAAGCGATGCGTTGAAGGTTTTATTGGCGCCTTCTCCGAAAAATTGGCAAGCCCATTCTACGGCAAGCGATGCGTTAAAGGTTTCATCAGCGCCTTCTCCGAAAAATTGGCAAACTAAGGTACTACTTCGGAAACATAGACAAACCCACAGTGTAGGGTGCTGGAACGTTTGCTCGATGAAATGCCTAACGACCCAGTCGTTTATCGCTGAGGAATTTTTGTGTTACAACATAGACATAATGTGCGTTTCAGAAATTCGAACCAACGGCATTGTGGAAGGCTCAGAGATTAGAAATCCTGAGGACGCTTCTTTTCTCCTTTTTCAACTCCGGGTCCCTTGATGGATCTGCGTATGGTGGAGTGGGCATCATTTTAAGCCCCGCATCAGCGAAGTCACTTCTAGAGTGGGAACCTATCTCATATTGAGTAGCAAGAGCGCGATTCAATGGCCACCTATTCAACATATCAGTTATTGTAGTTTATGCTCCAACCAGAGACGCACCGGAGAGCGAAGTAGATCTTTTGTACCAAATTCTAACTTTTACGCTTAAGAAAGTCCCAAAACGAGACCTCGTCTTTATGGAGGCGACTTTAACGCCAGAATTGGGGGAAAAGTATCTAATGCTGAGTCTGCCATTGGCCACTTCGGTCTTGGAGCTAGATGTAGCAGGGGATCAAGACTTCTTCACTCTGCCATGAGGAATGATTTGGTCATTACCAATACCTTATTCAAACACAAGCCCAGCCACAGAGTCATATTGTATTAAAGAGAGGGTAGAGCAAAACGCCAGATTGATTACATCCCCATGTCCCGCCGTTAGAAATCAATGGCTACGAATAGTAGATCGTACATTGGAGCAGATACTGGCTCGAAACATGGGTCGGATCATCTTCTAGTCAAGTTAGATCTAAAGTTACGACTTGCAGCACGCCCCAAGAGGAAACGTCCACGAAGATTTGATACAAATCGCTTCGATGATCCTAATATACGACAGGCATTCTGCTTAGAGTTGTCTAACCGCTTTGAAGCTCTCCAAGTGCAAGCGAACGACGAGCAAACTCAAACTTTGGATGAAGATTGGTTGACCTAGCCCCCCTCTCACGCCTACCATTTCTCCGAACATATTCAATCACAATTTTTGAGAGAGCCATTTTGTTCAACCTAGTTGAAAGGTCCGGAGATTATGTCTTTGAGGATGACAAACCCCCCACAGCCCCCAGGATATACGTTGTAAGTTATACCCTGGGGTATATAAGGTTTTTATAGAAAGTGTTGTCGTAGAAACTTCAAAACTGATTCATTTAATTGGGAATTGAGAAGGCTAGTGCCGTTATTAATCGTCAAAAGTGATCGGAGGGTGAATCCCCCCCCCCATGCCCATCATTTCCCAAACACTTCCGATCAACATTTTAATATAGTCATTTTGTTGAAAGTAGATGAAGGGTCCGGAAATTATGTTTTTGAGTATGACAACCCCTCCCCCCTCCCACAGTCCTCAGGGTTAAGGTTGTAGGTTATGCCCTGGGGGCTTATATAGTTTTTATAGAAAGCGTTGTCGTAAAAACACCTCAAAAAGAGCTCATTCTATTGGAAATTGAGAGGGCTATTGCCCTTTTTAATAGTTTAATAGTCAAAAGTAATTGGAAAAAGAATCACCCCTCCCCCACGCCCATCATCCTTTTAATGTTTTCAATTTTATAGCTTTAAGAAATCAAAAATTAATTAAAACTTTAAGGAATAAATATCAGCATATGTATATTAAACTGACAATGCATATTTTTTTCAATAAATTCATTGGAATTCTTTTCAGTAAAGTACATAATATATTCTGGCTTTTAAAAAGCATGGGGTTTAGAGCTCTACTCATATTAATTTCTGCTCTTTTTTAGTTTTACTGTTATTTATTTTAATTTCTGTTTGTTTTGGGTTTCATTTATTTATTGATACTGATTTGTGGTAGCTGTATGCTTGGTAGATTATTGGATTCTATTTTTGTTCATTTTTGTGTTAATGGAGTTCTTTAATTTTTTGAAAAACTTATTTTTGCGGAAAAAGTTTTTTTAATTAATCACAAGAAAAACTTGCCGTTAATGGTGATTCAGGAATGATAACTGTTATGAAAAATTAGTAGTAAAACCTTATTTCAGAAAAAAAAACTCTAGTAACTTTTAAAAATATCTGGAAACACTGATAAGTGTCAGTTTTATATCTTCAGTAGTGATAGGGTAGTAGAATATCGTAAGGAATTGTTTAATGTTATTTAATATCTAACATTCTAATTTGCACGTTTTTTATAATTTTCGTCAGGGAAGCACCATCATTATGCCACCAAAATGCAATTCCAGCGTCATTTTTGGAGTGTAAAGACTTGAAACCATAAAAAGTCCACCCCTGAAATGGCCATGAATATAAATCCCCAAATGTATGTTTAAAATCCCCCTCTTGAATACTCCACTTCTCCGTCACGGAAGGTAAAAAAAGCGGAACGAAAAAAAAAATTGGAAAAAAATACCGAGTGAAAAAAAAATCATCCGAAGACAAGGCTGATTTGTTCATCATAGAAGATATTTATTTTCATTCCAATGCTAAAAATTACTAATGAAAAAATTATTGGAAATTCCGAACAAGTGCTTGATACCCGAACGTGTCTTCTTTTTTTATCTTTTTCACTAGATGGCCACTGGAACATTTTAGGGGCACTGAAATGGATAACCTTCTTAGTTATCCCTTTCATATCGATTTCTTGGAATTGGTGTTTTATTTCCCCCACCTCGTAAAGCTGTGCATTAATTGGTGGCTGGTTTGATGTCAAATAGCATACTTCACCCGAAATTTCCAAATTAAAAGACGATTAATTCACTATTCAAACCTAATTACAATTATAACAATCGCTACCCACACAATATTCTTATATAATGTTATTTTTCTTCCAAATACCTCCGAACTTTTTTTTCAAATTATTCCTGACTTGGTGTGTTCCTAGACTAGAGACTGCATCCCTTTTAAATTTAAGTCCGGCCAGAGTGAAAGCTATATCCAATCTCAGAGCTGAGGCCTAAATTCAACGCCTCCCTCTTCCCCATTCACACATTAAAAAATTCCCACGTAACTTGATAAAAGTCCTGGTTGTATGGAACTAACAACTTTTCCACGCAAGAAAATGTACACACAAGCAGCATCCTGAAAGAGAAGCGTTTTAGTTTCTGCTAGTGACAGAAATTAGTTGCAATTACGGATCTGCCGGTCCTCTATCTTTGGTCCAAATTAGTTTAGCTTGCCCAAATGGATAATATAAGTTAGACACCCCGAACCAAGCGAGAAACATGTTTTGAGCTTCTAATCAGTACAATTTCAAATTTACTCTTAGACCTTGGATTGAGTTCAGTGAAACAAGGTTTAATTTAAAAATAGGTGGTTTATATAAGGGTTAAGTTAAAAGAGGCTCGATTTAAACGAAGGCCCAGTTGAACAACAGCTTAGTCAAATCGGATTGAGTTGTACGGGGGCTCATTCAAACGAGTGTTCAGTTAAATGGGGTGGAGTTAAACCTGGGTTGAGTTGCACGGAATCAAGTTAAGCGGGGGCTCAGTTGCTCTAGGGTTCAATCAAATGGAGTTGAGTTACACGTGGGTTGAGATGCAAAGGGGTCTAGTTGCTCGACGGTTCTGTTAAATTGTGCTGAGCTACACGTTCGTCCAGTTAAACGGGAGCTCATTTACACGAGGTTTCAGTTAAATGGGGTTGAATTGCGCGGAAGCTGAGTTACACATACACTCCTTTTATACAATGTATATCGTCATTGCAACTCCATCATGTTTTTTTGTGCTCTTTAGGTGCATTTGAGTTTGACGCCGTTCACATAAAAAAAAAACAACTCACAAATAAAGGCTTTAAGCTAAAGTCAGCCGAAGGGTGCACGTCCTGCCCATGACCCACCAAAATATTGCCATACCCCACCGATGGGGCATGTGCCTCACGATGAGAGTCACGGCTTTAAAAGATCCCAAAGGTATCGGAGCTGTGGTATAAAATCAAAATCATGCATGTACACATGATATAAAATCATTCATTTAATCAAGTCGAATATTATAGAAAAGATTAACAATACACAGATTGCAATTCTAGAACTTCCTTAAAATTAAACTATTCCTTTTAAAGGAACTTTTAATATTATTCTAATGGAGTTTACAATAGCTTTGACAGTATCAGTTCGTTCTTGTCGTTAGTATTGATCTACGAATTTATGCTAAGGCACGTGCCTGCCCAGACATCCAATTTGAGGGAAATTATTATTTGATTATAAAACTGCTCTAGAGATAAATGTGTTTCTTGTATCTTCAATAGTTTTAGTTGTATCTTTTAATAATTTCAGATCTGTCAGGACATTGTGCGTATAGCGTTAATGAAGCAATATGGACAAAAAAATTATCAAGCAAAAAACTATCATGTAGTGATTAGGTTTGAAATTTTGAAGGAAATCTTGGATTCTAGGGTGTTGCATTGGTCTTTTTGGATTGGCTACTGATCTATTTTTCTTGATGTTCCAAACTTTTACACATGCTTTATCTAGTTCATCTAAGAATAAACTTAACACTCCATTTCGAGTCTTCTGAATTATTGTAAATAGCTTTGAGTTAGGGGTTAGGTAGGTCTTTTCATTTTAGAATATGAATATGCAACATCTGGACATAGAAATCAGGCGTATGCCAACATGTTTTTAGAATAGCTAGCTTTTCAACTGCAATAAAATATTTCTAGCATCAACAAACTGGTTTACAAGTTGTAGCTATACATCCAATCCTAAAGGTTAGAACAATGTTTCAGGGATTTAAAATCCAGCCCATTTGAAGATAATGTATTTTCTTTATTTTTATCATCTTCCAGGAAGTTATGACGGTGGTAGACACCAGGCTGAGAATTTGAGAAAAATTTTCTAAAAACAGTTGAATGTTAAACTAGAGAGTCTAAAACTTGACAAAAGGAAAGTAGAGAAAGCATTAAAATATGAATTAAGGAGTTGTGAGTTTAGGCCATGGATAAAATTGTTGAAGATCTGGAAGATTGCAGCCAACTGGCATAATAGTAAAATATTTTAATGACATGTTAAGAAATTGAAAGGGAATACTCAACCTGGACTTGTCCCAAGTCGTGATAATATTACAGGAAATGATATTCAAAAGAACAAAAAGCTTGGGATACCTTAGGAGAGAACGAAGCTTGATTTTATGAGGAAAAATTAGATTCAGAGCTAAAAGGACTAAAAAATAATGATGCCTAGGTGCTGATGGTTTGGTAAATGATATTTTTAAATATGGTGGCTGTGAAGTTAGAGATAAATTAATGAAAATTATGAATACCGTTTTTGAAAAGTGGGATATCTAATAATTTTAGGAAAACGTTAATTGAACCCATTTATAACAAAGGTTATAAGACTGAATTTAGTAATTATAGAAGCATTAGCTTCTATGTCATAGAAGCATGACATTTTTTAGGTTTATAGATACTGCAGGTAGAGTTTTAAGAGAAGAACAGTGAGGTTTTAGGAAACGGAGAGGATGCATTGACCAAGTTTCACTTTTAATTTAATAATCAAGAAGTGTTTGAGTCATCAGGCTCCTTTTTCCTTCAGTTTTATAGATTATGAGCAAATGTTAGGTTCAGCCAACGAAAGAACGCTAGTGAAGGTCCTGTTCCTGCATAGCATACCAGATAAATACATTAAAATGATTGGGGTTATGTACGAGCAGAACATTATTTTGGTTAAGGTAATAAATGACACGTAAGAAGTAGCTGGTTTCGTATTAAACCTTGAGTTAAGCAGGGTTATATTCTATACCCATTTATATATAGATAATTTTGATGGACATAGTCCCGAGGAACATGACATAGGCTATGGGTCAACTTGGAATCAAATGGGAAAGTAAAACTCTCCTAGACTTAAATTATGACAATGATTTGTAGCAAAATCAATGATTTTTGAAGGTTTTGTGGGTTCAGGGTGCAAGAAATGAAAACATTTGTGGTTGGAAATATCTTAAAAAGATTAGTTTCTTAAACTGGCATGAGTGAAGGCGAAGCTGGCCAACGAGAAGATTGATCAAGCGGATTGCTTCCCTTATCTAGCGAAGATGTAGGATACAGCGAAGATGTTGAAAGTAAAATAGCCAAGACTTGTGTTTTTTTTTTATTTTAGAAGCTACAGTGATGATAAAAGGGGCTAGTCAACTATGGTTCTAAAACGAAGGTGTTCCAAACGACGGAGGAGGATTTGTTAGATGATTTCCAGAGGGATTTTTCACGGATATTTTGGGTACCCGTCTGGCGGACCATACCTTAAAATTTTAAGCTATACGAAAAATATGGTTCCATGCCCCTTTCCAGTGTAGAAGGGTTGGAATAGCTAGGACACCATCTGCGGATGAAGGATTGCAGATTGGCATAGATCAGATAGTCCCTTCCGGCTAACCATCTAGGGCCAAACAAAGCAGGTCGTCCCAGAATGGGATGGGAGGAGGTCGTAAGTAAGGTCGCTTGGAACTGCAATGAGTTGTGAGTAGTAACTATAGTATATAATCTGTATTTATGTTCTTTTTCAAGTGACTTCAAACGCATGATCATCCAGAATATAATGTCTAGACACGAATATCAAGCCAGTGATGAATATGAACTGCAGTGAAAAAAAAA
>JAQQPU010002493.1:17455-32827 GCA_029168905.1 Artemia sp. Kazakhstan ARC1039 | reverse complement strand
ATAACTGGATATTTTCACCCACCAGGTGATAGGTACATAATATATCGATATATGTGCTTTTTTTATTTTCTCCATTTGTTCCTTATGGACTTTTTCGGTTTAACTTCTAACTAACTCCAAATAACTTTCAAATATCTGATATATGAAAAAGTTTATTGGTAATAAAGGGTTTAAATATAAAAGACCTGAAACACTGCATTGATTAAGATATGACACAAGGATCTCTTTTTTCCCCCTCTTCCCGAACAATTTTGAGAAATCGTTGTCCAGTACTTTGCGGTGCTGCTTTATTTCCTGGGAGAGACTGTCTTCGTCTTCTAACTGCGGGGCTTAAGGCAAATCGTACATTCGCTTTTCTTAGTAAGACTTTAAAGACCTAAAATAAAAACTGTTGTTCGAATTTTGTTATTGCAAAATGTCGACAGCATTAATACTGACTTTAAACCAGTAGTCCTTGGTAATGTTAATGGCTGTTGAAAACTCAGACCAAGTTGAACAAAAATTTTTAGCTTGTATGCCCTTTTCCGGAATAATAGAGCACGAGTTACGAGTACTTCTACGAATTCTATTATTGCGTATATCAGGGTATTTGAAGCTACTGATTTATCTTTATTAGTGTAAAGTAAAATATATTTTCATTAATTTTTTATTTTCGATTCCTTCCTTTCGTATGATGTACGTATATCTAAATCCCCACTTAACTGAAGCCCGTGCAACTGAACCTTTTTAACTGAACCTTCGTTCAATTAAACGCATGTTCAACTGAACCCAGCGTATCTCACATCATTTAACTGAGCCTTCGTTTGACTGAAGCCCCGTTTCACTAAATCCCCGTTTAACTCAACCCCCATTCAACGGAACCCTACTCAACTAACCCCATGTCTGCAACTCAACCCCAATTGAACTCAATCGCATTTAACCGAATCATCGTTCAACTGAACCCAAGTCTACCTTAACCTCCATGCAACACAACCCCCGTATAACACATCCCCATTTAGCGCCAACCATGGTTTAGCTAAATCCTCGTGTAACTCAACCCCCTAATTAAGTAAAGCCCTGTTTGACTCGACTCAACTCATGGCCTAAGAATAAATTTGAACCACCCCTTATTAGAAGCTCAAATTTCGCTTCTCACGTTGGTCGCTGATCAAATATTTTAATTATCAATTTTACCATCCAAAAGTGCCATATACCACTAAAAAAGGCACTTCCGGTACCACTTCTTAAGTAGAAGAGTTTGGAAGCATAAAGCGGTACCATTGCAATAATTATGGTCCAAATTCCTTAACTGGAGATTTATAAGATCCCCTCACATATACTCCCCCTCCAGACCCTCTTAGTAAGTTTCATAAATTGCCTAGTCATATTAAAAGTAAAAGATTATTGAGAAAACTAGTTAACTAAAACTAAAAACTTTTCAACTAAACATCTACCAAAAATTAAGCTTGATTGGTCAACAGTTTTGAATTGAACCTTCAAACCTCACTCTGTGATGAAGCTTATGTGCTAGTTCTAACGGCGGAAATTGAGGCGAAGGGACGTCTTTGCCCCCTTGGTTTTTGCTCTTGTCTAGGTTTTGAATCAACTTTTTTTTATCATTTCATTGGAAAAGGCACTTGTTTCATTTAAAAAAGTTGGGGAAACAACGGAAAGTGCACTTTGTGGGAATGTGCTATCAAGTCAAATTTATAAAATGCGATTAAGTATAAATATAAGCTTTTAAATAAGCCCTTAAACAGCTTTCTTTTGTTACAGTAGCCTTCTAGTTTCTGCTAGTCAGTAGGTGATTTATTAGGCCCTGTGTTAATTATGGCTTTTTCAGGCGAAGTCGACCGAGTAAAAACTTTTTGTTTTCACAAAAACAAGCTTTTAAAAAAAGCTTTTTGCTCATCGAAAAACCAAAGTTCCTGAAAAACATGTATTGTTTTGTGAAGTATGGATAATGAACTTTATGTTATAGACTGAAAGTTTTTCTTAGCTGTCAAGGTTGTTTGCAGTATTTTTTAGAGGCGTCTTATCTACCCTAGGTCGGTGATAATTAGAAATTATATTAAAAATAAGTTTTCAACAGAAACTAAGAAGTGACATTAAAACCTAAAACGAACATAAATTATTCCCTATAAATAAAAGATCATGGTAGCGTTGTTTCTACATTAGATTTTAATCAAAAATGAACAAAGATTAATTTAAAAAAACAAAGTTTTTCCGAGGATAGTAAAGAGCCAAGTTGAAACTTAAAACGGACAAAATTTATTAATTCACAGCCTATTAAATATAAATTAATATAACTAGTACAAAAAACAACTAATTATGTTTTCCTATGCTTTTAGGATTATACAAAACTAGCGCTTTACTGAAAACACAAAATAATATAGGAGTTTTAGTACAGTAAAAGCAAACCCATTAAGGACACTTTCTATAGAATCAAAATATTATCAATCTCTTTTAGGATCAATCCCTTTTAAGATAAAACAACAATCCATTTTAGAATTTTTCTTTATTTTTTTACGTTTAATTTGGTATCACTTCTGCACAATAGCTCAGTTCAATGACTGGGCCTCCTTTTGGTTCTTAAACGAACATAACATGATTAGTTTGTAAACAAATTCGAAATAAGGCCATCTTGATAGTATTAGGACTAAAGACTAGCTTTAGCATTTGTATCATAGCTTGAAATTCATTTTTGTATAGAGTTAAATAATCGGATTTCCAGAGGTCATATTATGTCTAATTTGATCTTCATTTCAAGCGATACTAAAGCATATTTCTTACAATTTAAGACTTTATATTACCCGCTATTGGTATTATAGCTGGTGAGAGCAAAATGCTGTTTGATAAATCAATCCAATATTTTTGTATGCTGTTCAATTACTTCGCGGTCATTACAAAATATTTAGTCTTACGCTTATATTTTTAAGATAATTTTAATTGTATGCTGAAAGTTACTAACGTCACAACTGGTGTAAGACTATGAAAAGCTTTATAGATTCGTTTAGTGTTTTCAGGCTACATACTCACTTTTGACTCTTAAATCAATAATCCCGTTTATATGCTTGACTTTTGTTTTTTCAGCAAAGCGCTAGTTTTGTATAATCCTAAAAGCACAGGGAAAAATAATAGTTAGTTTATTTGTACTAGTTATATTAATATATATTAAATAGGCTGTGAAGTAGTATTTTTTGTCCGTTTTAAGTTTCAAATTCGCTCTTTACTTCCCTCGGAAAAACTTTGTTTTTCAAAATTAATACTTAATAAGAAGAAATAATTTGAAGAACAATTGAGAGGTATAGGGTAGAAACCATAAGGTTTTACAGGCTCCAAAATTTCTACTGCAAAGAAAAAGTTCAAAAGAAATATTGTAACGGTAGCAAGTTATACAGAAACGCAGCTTGGAATGGCGAATCCATCGTCTTTTTTTGGAACATTGAGGGGAAGTATGCTATGCAACATCCAAACTAGTGACCAGTTAATTTAAGACTTTATGGGGTGGGGAAAATAAAGCCGTAAATCAGAGAACCTTGGATATTTTTCTACTTGCAAAAGGAACTGGTTGCAAATATCCAAGAGGTTGATTTTAAACACCAGTTTAAGAGTTTTCATTCATGGAGATTTCAGTAGTCGGTCTTTCATGGTTTCAAGCCTTTACACTCCAAACTTTTCATTAAAATAGCATTTTGGCGCCATAAAGCATTTCATGAGGGTTTTAACATTACGAAATTATTGAAAGTGCGTAAATATGTGTAATAGCTTTTAAATGAACTTAAACAGCTCTCTACGGTGTTCTAATACCCTATTAGTACTTGTCATCGTTTCCAACTCTTATAAAAATTTCCATGCATTTGTTTCTGCAATAAGCTTTCACTATGAATCTAAATTATTCGAATGATGAATCTAAATAATAGCTATCATTCCTAAATCAGCATTAACTTACTTACGAGACAATGCTTTTTTTGTCTTTTAAGCTTTTGGCTACTATGGGCCGTGGCACCTCAGTAGGCTATTAGGTTGCAGCTGTTGCTGCAACCATGAGATTCAAGTGTTTTTGGGCCCTAGGCAAAAAGAGTTTGAGGTAATCAAGGGTTGATTTATATGGGATGTGAGTTGAATAAGGCTCAGTTAAATGAGAGTTGGGTTAAACAGGAGTTGATTCAAACGGCGTTTGAGTTAAACAGGGGCAGAGTTGCATGGGGGATGATTTTAACGGGGATTCAGTTGAATAGAGGTTGAGTTGCACGAGGGTTTAATTAGGCATTTCTTGAGTTTGCACAAGGTTCAAATTAAATGGGTTCAACTATACGGGTTCAGGTAATTGGGGGTTCTGTTGCACGGGAGTTGAAATAAATAAGGGTTGTGATGCATGGGGGTTGAGTTGAATTGGAGTTCAATTAAGCTGGAATTGAGCTAAACGGGGTTCAGTTAATCGGGGGTTGAGTTCCACGGGGTTTGAGTTAAACAGGGGTTCAGACAAGCAGTCGTTCAATTTCACGAGGGTTTAGTTAAATGGGCTCAGTTGCACGATCTTCAGCTCAACGAGGTTTCAGTTGTATGAGAACCCTCATGCAACTTCCGTATGTGTTCCTGTGTATGCTAATTGCTTCTTCTGTGTCCTTTGTTGACGGTCTGTAGGAACGTTTGATCCCCGTCTTTATTTATCTCCATTCTAAAAATGCTAAGAACTCTCCCTAAGCATTTGTTACGCCAAGGGCTATATCCAGAATTCTACAAAAATGAGGGGGGTTACAGAAAAATGTTATTGATTATCAAGGTATTGTATGCAAAACAAAATTTACATTTGTTTTTGTTACTTCAGTACGAGTGGAAAAAAAATCCAGCGGGGGGAGTCCAACCTGGTACCCCTCCCCCCCAGATACGGGCATGGTTACACGTTTACCATATATTTCTCAAAACTTGCTTATTTGCTGGGATTGCGTATTATTACTTTTATTTTTTGCTACTCTGTTCATGGTAAGTACCTCAACCACATTCAAATTTTCCTTTGCTGACGCCATAACAAACCCGTGACACCAGTCTTCTGTTATTCGTTTTTCTGTTTGATATGCCAGACTGAGTGTTTCACGATCCACCAAATCGTATTTGTTGGCAACAATTACTATTGGGACGTCTATTCCTTTTAAATCAACAATTTGCTCACGAAGACGCTCGACCTCCTAGAACAAAACAGACGGTAATTAGCTATACCATGCTGATTTTTGGATATAAATTTAACTAGTATTTGATTGTAAGTTCAGATGCATTGGATTAAGACAATTTTTTCGTAAGATTTTGTCGCTATGACAAAATCCCTTAAAGGTTAAAAAGCATTTAACGCTTGAATTTTTTTAAGTTTTAAGCAAAATTCTTATACATGACAAGTAAAAACTTTGAATCTGGTTCTAAGCCAAGCAAGTCGTCAAGAAGATACAACTTGATCTTGATTTCATATTCAAATATAAACATTACATACGGAATTATATTAACAGCTTGAAATAAAAATAACCGTCATGACCAGCGCTAAGAAGTCATTTTATGTCGACTTAGAGCGTCAACTAAATAAAAAAAAACAAGCTTTTTAAACTGAAAATAAGGAGCAACATTAAAACTTAAAACAAATAGAAATTATCAGATGCTTAAGTAAAGAATGATGTTGGCACAATGTATTATTTTTGGTTCTTTAGACCAGGGCAGTTCGTATCGAAGGAATTGTCGCAGAAATTTAGAAAAAAGGCTCATCCGATTGGAAATTGGAAGAACATGTGCCCTTTTCAATAGTCAAAATTGATTGGAGGGTAACTAATACCCCTCCTATGCCCACCATTTCCGCAAACACATTTAATCAAAATTTTGAGACAGCCATCTTGTTCAACGTAGTTGAAAGATCGAAAAATTATGTCTTTAAGGAAGACAATCCACCCACCAGAACCCTCAGGGCAAGGGTTGTAAGCTGTGCTCTGTGGGCATATAAGGTTTTTATAGAAGGCGTGGTCGTAGAAACTTCAAAGAGGGCCCATTCGTTTGGAAATTGAAAGGGGTAGTGTCCTTTTTAATAGTCAAAGATTATTGAAGGGCAAGTAACTCCCCTCTCACGACAAACATTTCCCAAACACATCCAATCTAAATTTCGAGATGTCCATTTCGTTCAACGTAGTTGAAATGTCGGGAAATTAGGTCTTTGAGGAAGACAACTCTCCCCACCCTCCGCAGCGCTCGGGGCAAGGGTTGTAAGTTATGCCCTGCGGCATATAAGGTTTTTATAGAAAGCGTTGTCGAAGGAACTTCAAAAAGGGCTCATTCAATTGAAAATTGAAAGGGCTATTCTCTTTTTAACAGTCAAAATTGATTGGAGGGCAACTAACCCCCCTCTCACGCCCACTAGTTCCCAAAACACATTCAACCAACATTTTGAGATAGCCATTTTGTTCAAAGTAGTTGAAAGTTCTGGAAATTAGGTCTTTGAGGATAACAACCCCCTCACAGCCCTCAGGGCAAGGGCTGTAAGTAATACCTTGGGGTCGTATAAGGTATTTATAGAAAGCATTGTCGTAGAAACTTCAAAAAGTGCTCATTCGATTGGAAATTGAAAGGGCTAGTGCCCTTTTTAATAGTCAAAAGTGATTTTAGGGTAGCTAACCCCCCTCTTACGCCCACCATTACCCCAAACACAAGCAATTAAAATTTTGAGATAGGCATTATGTTCAACGTAGTTGAAAGGTCCATAAATTATGTCTTTGAAGATGACACCTCCCCAAAGCCCTCTTGGCAAGGGTTGTAAATTATGCCCTGGGGGCATATAAGGTTTTTTATTGAAAGCCTAGTCGTAGAAACTTCAAATAGGGCTCATTCGATTAGAAATTCAAAGGGCTAGTGCGTTTTTTAATAGTCGGAAGTGATTGGAGGGCAACTAACCCCCCTCTCACGCGTACCATTTCTTCAAACGAATCCGATGAAAATTTGAGATAGCCATTTTATTTAACGTAGTTGGAAGTTCTGGAAATTCAGTCTTTGAGGATGACCCCCCCCCCACAACCCTTAGGGCAAGGGTTGTAAGTTATGCTCTGGGAGCATATAAGGATTTTTGTAGAAAGTTTTATCATAGAAACTTCAAAAAGGGTTCATTCGATTGGAAATTGAAAGGGCTAGTACCGTTTTTAAAAGTTGAAAGTGATTGAAGGGCAACTAACTCCCTCTCACGACCACCATTTCCCGAATACATCCAATCAAAATTTTGAGATAGCCATTTTGTACAACGTAGTTGAAAAGTCCGGAAATTGTGTCTTTGAAGATGACACTCCCCCCAAAGCCCTCAGGGCAAGGGTTGTAAGTTATGCCCTGGGTGCTTATAAAGTTTTTATAGAAAGTGTTGTCGTAGAAAATTCAAAAAGGGCTCATTCGATTGGAAATTGAAAAAGATAGTGCCTTTTTTAATAGTCGAAAGCGATGGAAGAGCAACTAACCCCCTCTCACGCCCATCATTTCCCCAAACACATCCAACCAAAATTTGAGATAGCTATTTTGTTCAATATAGTTGAAAGTTCTGAAAATTAGGTCTTTTAGGATGACAGCCCCCCTCACCCCTCAGGGCAAGGGTTGTAAGTTATGCCCTGGAGGCATATAAGGTTTTATAGAAAGTTTTGTCGTAGAAACTTCAAAAAGGGCTCATTCAAATGGAAATACAAAGGGCTAGTGTCCTTTTGAATAGTCGAAAGTGATTGGAGGGCAACAGACCCCCCTCTCACGCCCGTCATTTCCCCAAACGCATCCAATCGACATTTTGAGATATCCATTTTGTTCAACATAGTTGAAGGTTCTGGAAATGAGGCCTTCAAGAATGACATGCCGGCCCCCCCCCCCCTACTGCCCTTAGGGCAATGGCTGTAGGTCATGCTCTGGAGGCATATAAGGTTTTTTATAGAAAGCGTTGTCGTAGAAACTTCAAAAAGGGATCATTCGATTGGAAGTTGAAAGGGCTAGTGCTCTTTCTAATAGTCGAAACAGATTTAAGGACAACTAATCCCACTCTCACGCCTACCATTTCTCCAAATACATCCAATCAAAATTTTGAGACAGCCATTTTGTTCAACGTAGTTGAAAGTTCAGGAAATTATGTCTTTAAGAATGACACTCTCCGACAGCCCTTAGGGCAAGGATTGTAAGTTATGCCCTCGGGACATATAAGCTTTTCATAGAAAGCGTTGCCGTAAAAACTCCAAAAAGGGCTTATTCGATTTGAAACTGAAAGGGCTAGTGCCGTTTTAACAGTCTAAAGGAATTGGAGGGAAAGTAAATCTTCTCTAACGCCCACCATTTCCCCGAACAAATCCAATCAAAGGGCCGGAAAATATGTCTTTGAGGATAACAAACCCCCCATAACCACCAGGGTAAAGGTTCTAAGTTGTGCCCTGGGGGCATATAAGGCTTTTGTAGAAGGTGTTGTTGTAGAAACTTCAAAAAGGGCTCACTTAATTGGGAATTGAGAGGGCTAGTACGCTCATTAATAATCAAAAGCAATCGGAGAGAGAATAACCCCCCCCCCTCCACGCCCATCATTTCCCCGAACATTTCCGATCAATATTTTGATATAGCATTTTTTTTTCGATGTAATTGATTGATCTTTGAGGATGACAACCCCATAGCCTTCAGGACAAGTGTCATAGGTTATGCCCATGGGGCATGTTAGGTTTTTATAGAAAGTTGTGTCCTAGAAGCAAAAAGGGCTTATTCGATTTGAAATTGAGAGGATTAGGACATTTTATATTAATAAAAGTGATCAGAGGGAAAATGACAACCCACGCCCATCATTTCCCCAAACACTTCCAATCAAAATTTTGATATAGCCATTTTGTGAAACGTGTTTGAAAGGTATGGAAATTATGTCTTTGAGGATAACAAATCCCCCTAGCCCTCAGGGCAAGGGTTGTAAGTTGCGCCCTGGGGGAATATAAAGTTTTTAAAGAATGCTTGGTCATATAAACTTCGGAAAGGGCTCATTGTATTGGTGAGTACACTCTCTAGTGCTCTTTTTAAGAGTCAAAGTGATCGGAGTGCAGTTACCCCCCCCCCTCCATCCCACACGTCTTATTGTCCCGAAATTCATCTAATAAAGTTTTGAGATAACCATTCTATTCAAAATAGTCTAAATATCATATAACAAGGCTTTTAGGGTTGAAACAAACCCCAGAGATTTGGGGCAAGGATTGTAAGTTATGCACAGGGGACATCTAAGGTTTTTATGGAAGGGATGGTTGTCTTACTTTAGAAGAGGTTCATTTGGTTGAAAATTGGAAGTTCTAGTTCCTTTTTAAGTGTCAACAGTGATGGGCGGCATTTAGCTCCCCCCCCCCTTCTAATCTACAACCCCTCCTTTCATCAAACACATCTGATTGAAATTATGAGATAGCAATTTTTTCAAAATAGTTCAAAGAACATATAATGTCTCTAGGGATGACACAACCCCCCCCCCCCAGCACCTTTGGGATAGGGTTATGAGTTATTTTATGAGGTTATATAAATTTTTATTGAATGAACGGTCGTATAAACATTATATAGGGCTTATTTGATTTGAAATTGGAAGCCTCCCACCCTCCACGCTCAGCATTTGCCTTAACAATTCCCATCAAAATTTGGAGATAATAGTTTTATTTATTGTAGTAGAACGTTTTGGTAATTATGTATATGACGAAGACACCCCCCTCCCCTACTACAGCTCTCAGGGAAAGGGTTGTAATTCATGCCCTTGGGGCATATAAGGTTCTCATAAAAAAGGTGGTCGAATTTACTTTGGAGGGGAATCATTGTTCTGGTAATCATAAGTTCTAGTGCCCTTTTTAAGAGTCAAAGTAATCAAAGCACAGCTACCCCAACCCTCCATCCACACACACAAACACACAAACACGTCGTGTTTTCCTGAGATGTATCCAATCCATATTTTGAGACAGTCCTTTTATTCAAAATAGTCCAAATATCATATAACAAGGCTTTTGAGGTTGATACAAACCACCAGAGCCTAAGGGTGAGGATTGTAAGTTATGCTCCTGGGGCATTTAAGTTCTTATGGAAGGGATGGTTGTATACGCTTTACAGGTGGATCATTTGGTTGAAATTGGAAGTTCTATTTCCTTTTTAAGATTCGATAGGGGATGAGGTTAAGTAGCCCCCCCACCCAACTACCCCTCTTTTCAAGGACTTATAAGGACATAGACAGCGATGCTTTATCGTAACTAGTAATATCATTGATATTTTAAAGAAGCTAATTTGATTGAAAATTAAAATTTATAGTGTTCTTTTAAGAGTCAAAAATGATTGGAGGGCAATCAGTCCTCCTCTCTAGCTCACAATTTTAAAGACACTTCCAATCAAAATTTTAAGACAGCCATTTTGTTCAGCATAGCTGATGGGTCTAGTAACTATATCTCTAGGGCTATTGGGTAGGTCAACCCCCCACAGTTATGTAATTTGCACATTATGCTTAAAAACTAAATGTTGCTTTAAAATTAAATCAAAACACACACTGATTGTATGCTGGTTGACAATAAGACACCTCAGCAATATAACCAGGACGCCTGAGGGTATTAAGTTCAAATTTTCGGGGCTACTACTATTACTACTTCTGCTTTTAAAATTTTACTAAATCAAAAGAGTGTAATTGTATCGAGGCTGTGAAAGAGCATAGATATAATTTTTTGAAAATGGTATTAACTTTTATTTATCAGTTCAACAACAGGATGTATATTACTAAACTAAACACTACTATTTGTGTCATGATTTTCAAAAGAGTTTATGTTGTTAAAAATAGCTGAAAAAGTTTCTCCGGCATATAGATAGCATGCCAAACTATAAATTCTTAAAGTAAAACCGGAAAGATTCAAACAATTATATTGTTTCCTGAAAAAGACTATGTCAATAGAAAACGAACAGAAATTATTAAAAAGAAAACTTTTTCAAAAAAGAAAAGTTTTCAAAGTTTTCTTTTATGAAAAGAACTCCATTAAACCTAAAATGAACGAAAATAGAATCAAATAATCAATCAAGCATACAACTACCACAAATCAGCATGAATAAATTAATGAAACCCAAAACGACCAGAAATTAAAATAAATAACAGATTCAAACTCAAAACGAGCAGACATTAATATGAGTGGCGTTCAAAACCCCTATGCTTTCTAAAAGCTAGAATATAATTTGTACTTCACTGAAAATTTTTTTTAAATGTTTTCACTTTTATTACTTTAAGAGAGCAAAGATTAATTAAGATTTTAAGGAATAAATATTAGCATATGTATACTAACCAGACAATGCACATTCATTTTAATTTTTTTCAACTTGGTTCCTTTTAGCTATTTTGAAATATTTCGGAATGGTTTCGAAGTTACAAAAACCCATTGAAGCATCCATTTTACCCCAAAACCCTATTTGAAAATGTTTTTTAACACCTGTGTCAAAAAAGATTGGTAACGTAAACAAAGGTTGAAAAAGCAATGTTTAAACTCATTTTGAACCCTGCCTTTGGTAAAATGTGAGAAATTATTCGTAATTGCAGCCGTTGTGACGTTGCTACTAATTTGAAAGAATATGCTCCAATTATTTCCTATCAGAATTTCACTTTATTTACCATTATAGAATCGAATATGATCCTTTTATATGATCCTTTAAAAAAAATATTGTCTTAAATAAAAATATTGTCACAGGGAGTCCTATTTTGGAAACTTTATCATGTTAAAATTTTATTTCAATGCATGCAGGCTCGAATAGCTGGGACAGGGACAAATTCAAGTTTACTGTATGGACACAGATCCCCTTTTATTAAAATTGAAATTTGACAATTTACTTCATGATTTGTTCACTGGTGAACACATTAGTTCCTGGAAGGACCATACGAGTTTGGACAAGAGGGTTCATACTAAGATGCTGAAATACCAGGCACCAAATCAGAAACGAGAAGTGACTTCATTTCCAATGATGTACTTGCAGGGCCGAAGGTGTACTTTGTACAAACACACGGAAAGGAAACAAAACAAAATTTGCAAGGGGGTGCCAACACAAATTGTAAAGAACAATCTCGAAATGCATATTTACAGTATTTGTGTTTAGCGTAATTTTATCCCTAGGGCGAAAGTAATGGCCATTTGCTCCTTCAATTTAAAAATTATTCAATGAAATAGAATCAAGCGCCACTGTGATTGCACTGAAAACCTCATCAACTAGCAATTGGTTGGAAAAATAAATTATGACATCTTAAATATATCCCACTGATTACCGCCAAATGTTAAGGGAATATAAAATTAATGCTCGCCCAATTGAATTTCATTTCCCGAAGAGTACTTGCAGACTTACCTGATGTATCAGGCACTCTCACTTCGGCAAAAATCCACGTTCAAAAACAACACGTTATGAGTTTTGTTGCCTCGAGAATTGAACAAATGAGGGTCAGTGGAAACAATATCAAACTGCTCGTCCCTCATACGATCACCATCCAACGAGATAATGCCAGAGATTCACGCACCTACACTGGATTTTAATTTATGAATTGTGAAATTTTTCAGGGCTTGCATTGGCCTTTGGAAAAAGCGCCAGTGCCGGAGGATCATGAATCCCCTCCCCACACAAATTTGAACTATTTGGACTTTCCCATTTTGTGTGTGAAGTGAATGAAATCTCACTGTACAATCTGCCCTTTTGTTAATCCTAAGAAATCCTGTATGACTTGACAATGCAATCCCTTGATCGAATTGAACAGCCATTCAAAAATTGATTAACTGTTTCAATGTTTTCAAAACTCAGGGTACAGCAGTATTGGACTTGCTGGGAACCTAAGATACGAACGTTGTACGAACAGTCACTGTACCTTTAGAGTTCACCTTTGCCGAGCAATGGACAGAGGGCAATACGCTAATCTCATTAAGTCAATTTGAAACCGACTGTGCAATCAAACCCAACGGCAGTGTTCTACTCGACTTGGTACCATAAATACCAATCAAATAATCAATGTGTTTAAGATGGGTCCACGTATGTCAAAATAAAAATCCTTCGGGGCAAAATCGGATTTCCTTGTATAGAATTTTTCAATCCTCTTGGCCAACCCTATACATTTTAAAGCCTCCATATCAAGACCATTATTTAAGGAAAATTAAAAAGGATGGGGAAAAGAAACCAAATAAAAAAGAGGTTTTATATTCAGTCAGGACACCGTAGGTAGATAATTTAGAAAATTGAATTGCATCGTCTATGTACCCCTAAAGATGGAAACTCATACGGTTATTTTTTCCCGTTACTGCAATCAGTCGATTCTTATCTCAAGGTGTAAAAAAGGGGAACGTCACTGTTGTCCCATGTGTCTTTCCCCATTTAAAACCGAAAAAGCACTCAAATATCATATGAAACATTGTAAGCTTCATGGCAATCAAAGGTTAGAAATGCCGGCAGAAGACAAAGCTACTTTATAATTTAAAATTTTCCGAAATTCCCTTTTACAGACTTATTAAGTAGCTTTGGAGTGTGAAGCGACATTGTGGAGGTCCCTGAACCATCAAGGCCACATATAGTCAAGGAATACAAATTTGTAACTTGTTCCTATGCCCATGCCCGACGAAATTCCGATAATAGAATGCATTTGGAAGAGTTTTTTGAGACTATTGGTGAGAAGGGTAGCACAGAGAAATTACTAGTGCGGCTAATAAAAACAGCAAATAAATCTATTTCATAATTGCGTCCACGTCAACTACCCCATGTCATTATCAGAAAAAGACCAACGTGCCCTAGAAAAGGGGACAGTTTATTGGGTTTATAGGGGTGCTCTAGCCAAGAAAGAAGCTGTTCAAGATCAAAATCACCATATTGATGCCAATTCAACGGGGAAAAATATCTTCTGCGGAGGGGTGGGCTAATAATACATGCAATTTAGAAATTCAACAGCAGCTATATCTTCCGGTTTTTTTTACACAATTTCAACTTCGATCTAAAGTATGTTCTACCAGCAATGACACAACTTCAAAGAAATGGGACTATAGATGATGCATGGGCGGTAGACAGCTTTTCCTACAAAATCATACCTAAATCAGCGGAAAAGTTCCTTGTTTTGGAATTTATGTGGCAATATGTTGAAGACAGCATTGAGTATGCGAATTAAATTCGACCTTTATATTCCTTCAGCTTTTTTCCCAAACCTATGATTGAATTGATTAAAGTGCAGAAAAACGATGATGACTGCATCGCTTTCCCCCTTTGCAAGCAACATTTCTCAAATGATTTTATTATTTTTTAATGGTCAAGGGCGTGTACCCTTATGATTATTATATTTCCATGTCGAGATTCGCCGAGGAGACTATTCCCTCAATCGAGTTGTTTTGCAACAGTCTACCCGATCGTATTTTTACTCCTGATGAATACAGCTTTGCCAAAAAAAGTGTGGGCAGAGGGAAGGTGTAAAATGGGTTTGACTACTGCAAGTTGTATTTGTCAAGTGATGTGCTCACTCTGTTGGACATTCTGTGTAAAATAAGGAAAAAATTTACGAAGAATTTAGTCTTGATATAGAGTGTTATTTTTCCTCTCCTCGTCTGTTAATCGACCTCATCCTAAAGATTAGAGGGAAAAACATCGTACTCATCACCGACATTGATCAACAATTGTTTATCGAGAGGTCAATGAGAGGTGGGTACGTTTTTCATAGGGACCAAATCTTGGAAACTGACCCAACTGGAGAGAAGACGTGGGAAAAGTCAGATGCACTGTTCCTTGATGTGAATTACCTATACACATCGGTTATTTCTGAGTTCTCTCTACTCTGCGGTGATTATAAATGGCTCAATGACCTTCAAGCCTCCGATTACGGGCCGGATGGAGGTTTTTTGAAAATGATGTAGAGATACCACTGAAGCTTCACGATTCGGTAAAGGATTTTGCTTTTCCATGCATTAATATACCTGTGTCTAGGGACTCTTTGAGTCTTTGCTACAGACGTTTGGTCGAGGAGCAGCGAATGCATTGGACACCTTCAAAGCAAAAACTTGTTTCCGACCTCCTGCCGAAGAAATATATTGTCGTACATCCTGTGCGTTAAAACGAATGTGTGACAACAGTTTCAATGTCACAAAGATTCATAGAGCCCTACAATTTAGTGAAAAGCCTTATTTAAAAACTTTGTTGACACATTTGTCAAGAAACGTTCTTTGTCAAGAAACATAGTTCGAAAAAGAAATCTAGAAACTCATTTTAGATTTGGCCTTTGGTAAAATGTGCTAGTGTTCGCAATAGCAGTCGTTGTGATGTTGTGACAGATCCCGAAACATGTGCTCGAATTATTGTTTGAATTATTGCTCGAAGATGCCGCCAGCATCTTTTAGTGACTTGGGGCAGATTTTTTTTGGTATTATGTGCACT